>WAAE01006625.1:0-18620 GCA_013400495.1 Nicator chloris | reverse complement strand
AAAATAAAATAAAATAAAAGTCAATCTTGGCTTAATAGGCCAGCATTCATCTTCTTACTGCAATTCACTTTCTCTGAGGTTGTAAGATTTAATCTAAGGGGTTGAAAATGTAATCCAAACTGTTCTTACACTGAAATACTGAGCTTTTTTGTTGTTTTTTTAGCTATCTTTAATATTTACTGAAAGAGTCCCACATGGGAGAGAGCCTAAACTCACAAGCTGGTTTATTTTCCTGTCCCCTTGAGTAGAATTTTGCCGAATCATCCTGGAACACAGTAGTTGCCAGTTCTTATGTCTGCCCAGGCTGACAAACAGGACGTAAAATAGTAGGAATAATAAAATCCTGCTCTATCAATTAATTAATAAAACCCCCTATTTCTTATAGACTTGAACAGTATTAATTTACTTTAAAGATAATTCTGTTTCTTCTTCTTATCATAAGGTATTATACTGTATTTACTGTAATGGATAACTTAATTAAATTTAAGGAACTTGGGAAATGTTATATTTGACAGAGTACTTTTTATAATGGAGATAATTTTTTTTTTCTAGGAAACAATAAACGTGTATTTCTTTGCTCCATCATGTCCCTGGAGCTAGGTCAAAGTGCTATCTGTCTGAAGTGGTTTATGCTCTCCACCTCACAAGGTTATTAACTATCTCAAAACTGAATATAAATTTTCCACAATGCTGTCCCAAAAATTTCTTGGCTTTCAGTAATATCACACATCCTAAGTGAAGGAAAAAATAATAAAAGAGAGATGCCAAGTCAGAGAAACCTAAATCTCAGTTGTTCTGCTTTGGGTTGCTGTAGCTAATTGAGAAGGAGTAAATAAAACAAAAATTGCTCAAAACCTCTTTGTTTTGCACATAAAGCAGATTCATGAAAAGCATCATTATATTTGGAGCAGAATGGACTAAGCACCACAGGATTTCTCATGAAAAAGAGCTGTGGTAAAGCTACCCCTCCTCTGAGCAGACCAAGGTGAGGTCCACAGTTGCAGGGAGCAGGGGTCTGTGGTCATTTTCTTGCTAACACTTTTTACTCCTCTCCCCATTACTAAGACACATTTGAATTAAATGTTTCTGGTTTGGTTTCACCCTCATGTCTTTTTGGTCTGTTTTAGATCCCACTTCCCACCCCTGCAAATAACAGCTCCATCATGGTCCTCCCTGTGCTCTGAAGCAGCTTCCAGCCCTTTTACAGAGATCTGGGTCTATCTTGGCTCTTGTTGAAAATCCCTCGTGTAATACCAAGAAAAACAGAAAAGAAAAAAACAAAAACCTAAACAAATTTTACAAAGACCCCTAAACAAATAAAAAGAAATCAAACACACTCCTGACAATGAACGAGTAGAAGAGAAGCCAACACACGAATCTGTGACAAAGGCCCCTTTCCTCTATGTCAAATCTCTGGTTGCACCATTTGGCCTTAGGACAGGAAAAAAAACATTTACTCAACAATATTCAACCTTCTAAAAAAATTCTAATTTGTAGTATTTTATGCAATACCTATCTTAACTAACATTTTAAGTTTCTAATGTCACAGGAATGGGTCCCTGGGGGCACAGTGCCTAATCCATAATCCAAGCGCTCGCACGTAGCTTTCTGTTTGGGTAACTCTGGCAAACCTGTCCCTGTCTGCTATGCAAAACAACATTTTCAATGTGAAAACCAGCTAAGATGTGTGGGCGGGGAAAGAAATCAACCGTTTTAAATTGGTCAGAGGCCATTTGGTTCTGTCTGGCTGCCCTTTATGTAAGATAAATATTTCATCTGAAGGAAGATCAGACGAGGAGGATTCACAAACTGGAGATAAAACTGCTGTGTAACTCCACGTGTTTCTGCTGCTGCCAGCACAGAACAGCACAATGCTCATGTATGACAATATCAAACCAGATGAGCAAGGGAGTCTAAAAGCTATTTAGGACTTCCTGCAAAACATACAAAAAACCTCACCCACAAAACACAACCAGACAGAGGCTGCACTGCCTGCACGTCCTTGTTGAAATGGACACAAAAACTTTGCTGTGTCCCACACATGTGGCAGGTGGAAGAATTGACCAAGGTGTGTGGTTATATCCCTTTAGAAGGCAGAGTGCTGCCTCTGAAAACTAACTAGTTGCCCTGCACGGTTTCCATGGTTTCCCTGAACTGCCAAGCAGGATGAATCCCCACCTGCAGCTCCTGTTTGGGGTTTCCTGCCGGGGAACACTGCAGCAAAGACATGAGGAGGAGCAGGGCAGAGGCACCACAGAGGGGAGAAATCCGTCTTGGCCTCCCAAACCTGCCTCCGACAAGACTCAGCTTTGGAAAGAGGAAAATGTACCTGTTTGTTTGTAGGGCTTGTCACGCAAAGTACTGACAGTTATGGGAATACACAAGTCAGAGAGTGAGGCAGACTTGATTAGCATATCTAGTTTGATAACCAAGATGCCTTGGCGAGAACAAACAGACCTTTGAAGATTACAGAAGATGGGATTACATCTGCTTACCAGAATGAGGAAATGGAATTAAACCTGCCCTAAACAAGATGTGTTGTAAAATGTATGAGTTTGTCTGTCCCATGCCTAACCTAATCATTGTAGTAGTAAATATTAACCTTCCTAGAAATGGTCTATAAGCTTTGGAAAAATCTCAGTAAAACCGAATTCTGATCACAAATCAGTCTTCACGTCTCTCATCAGTCACCGATAGACAGTGACAGTGAATCTTTGTTGCTGTTCCATGTTTCATCAGACACCTTTGGTATTTAGCTATTAATACCAATACAAATTCCCGAGGCATGTGTAGTGTCCAGCCTGCAGGAGAGCAGGAGCCTTGGCTGTTTGGTGGCACTTTGGGGTCTCCCCTCATGTGTTCGTGTTTGCCCCTTTTCTTCCTGTTGACTCAGGAACTTGTCAAATCAGATGTGGCTAGAAGATCCAACTCTCACATGTATTCAGCTCCCTATAATGTTGTGACAGCAGAAGGTCAGGCAGATAAAAAGCATTTCATTAATGCTCACTCCCAAGGAAATACAAGGCTCATCTCTTATCCAGTTCCTTCAGGCACAGGACTCAGATGTATGGAAAACCTTGCTTCTTTACTTCCTCTTTCCACATTCTTCATTATACCCTTGTAAAAACAACCAAAAATTGTTTCTTAGTCAAGAAAAACACTGGGAAATCTTTGAAATTCTTCCTTGTTGGCTTCTATATAAACTCAATTCTTCACAGCTCTGCACAATCAGTATGTAGGAAAGAAATAAGCATTTCAAAACTGGGACTTTTTGAAGAGCCTGTTCTACAGTTTCCTGGAAAATATCTGTCGGAGTCCAGGGCACTCCTCTGACTGCCCTGGAGGGCTTGAGATCCTGGCAGGGGGTCAGGGAAACCCCTGCACAGAACCCCAGAGAGACACTGCCCTGGATCTCAGTCCATGGAAGAGCTTTCAGCTTGTGAAATGAATTACAAGTCACGAGAAAGTAAGAAAAATAATAGTTAGTAATAGTAGTTAAGTGATCACAGGGTGCAAATGTAGAATGTTGGGATTTTTAGAAAGGGGTCAAAAGAAAAACATGGAGGACCTGGGTGTGGTCCTTGTCCTTCTTGTCCTTCTTCTTGGCATCCATTCTTCTGCTGTGGTGGGTCACAGGGATTGGTGTAGAATAGAGGTGACATGTCTAACATTAGTAGTAGGTATTGGTGATTAATGGTAAATAAAAGATACTTACTACATGGTATAAAAGGTTTTGCCCGCCTGTCGTGGGCAGGAGTCGTCTCATGCCCTCGCTGCAAAAGACCTTGGCAGGGCACAGAAAGAATTTGTAGATAAGAAATAATAAACAACCAAAAGAAAACCTGAAACGGTGGCTTTTGACTCTTATGCTTCAGCACAGGGCATTCAGGGAAAAAAGACTCTCATCTGACATGTCTTGGGAATGTCAAACCTGAGAAATATCCTTTGAAGAGTTTAATCACAGGGAGATTTTTTTTTAAAGATCATTCTGTCTCCCCAGGTCTTTACAGAAATTGAAGTCAGGCTTTGTATCAGTATAAACTGATTTGAATTTCTGCTTCAGGATTTTTCACTCCTGAGTGGGAGGCCAGGGTGGGGACCCAGGGGCCAGGGTGGGGACCCAGGGGTTCTTGTTCCTCAGAGTTTTCAGCAAACTCCTCATTAGGATGATTTGCTGAAAGAAGCTGATCTACTCAAAGCAAAACCTGTGCTGGATTTCTTGCTCTGTCTTTTTGAAGGGCAGATTTGAGGAGCTTCTGTGGTCCCTAAAACACCTCTCCTAACACTTTCTGGATATACTACTCCTACATATTTTATCCTGATTCATCATTGGTTTCTTCTTGCCACACTTCAACAAAAATAGAGCAATCCTATGGAATTTTATTCTTCTCAATCATGGTGAATTTTGAAACAGTGGGTGGTAGGGGTCTTTAACCCAGAACTCAACAAAAATTTAGAGAATTAAGAGTTTAGTGATGCAGAATTTCTTCCCTGTGGACCATTTTCCCCCGCCCACTGGATGAATGGGAGAGACAGAACATTTCCTCAAATTTTACCTGCCATTTTAACCAGACTTTAGAGAGAACCCCTTATCTAAACACTTATCTTTGTGCCTCACGGCCTACACCTCCCACTCAAATTCTTGAGTGGGAAAAGACAGTTTTGGTGACAACAGTTTTGTTTCTTTGGGAACTTTACTGTAAACTAATTCATTTCCTGGGATTGATAAAACTAATTTTGTGCTATCTCTGTCTAATTTTATGAACAGAGAGATTGAGCTCCCATTTGCAGACTGTGCTGGGCAAAGCCTTATAAGCTGTGGGCTGCTTCCTGTGATTTTCACATCTTGGTGTCAAACAATCCGGGGGGGGATTAGGTCATGAAACTTTTGTGATTCCTTAAAAATTCAATACTAGTGTTAGCTTCTGACTCATTATTGTTGTGTTTGGAAGGTAGCCTAAAAGACAGGTATTGCTGTGAAATACAGACACTGCCATGAATACCAGAGAAAAAGCTACCTAATTTGAGGCTGGTGAGTGGGTTCAGGGTTTGCACTTCAGGTCAGCTTCATTGCACCACACCATCTCTGCTGGAGAGATGTTTGGAGGCGAGTTTAGGAAGTGCTCTCTGTTCTCGTGTACTGATTATTCTTCTGATCAGAAAGCAAGTAACAACATATGTATGCTTAACTAATTACAAAAGCTGAGAAAAATTTACGGTGAGATGTTCCCACAAACGCTTATGATAACTGTGCTTTTCAGATATTTGATAGCATAAAATCCAGTTAGAAAAAGAGGTGATAATTTGAGATTGATAGTTCATTTTGTAAGTCTCCAAAGAAGTGAGAGGCACCTGGATTTAAAGAATGTAGTGAAAACAGGCTGCATTTTTTTTTTTTAATTTTCCTACCTTAATTTCACATCAGTACTTCAACTATTACACCACTTCATGCTGAAAAAGGCTTTAGTTACTATAGTTACTGTAAAGTAGTAAGTAAATCTCTGATCTCATCACTGGACATTTTTGTTTCTGTTCAAGGTTTGAAAAGAGTTGTCAGGGATGCAGAAATGTTGTAAGGATAAGGATGGTGCACTCTGAAGCATGTATCCCAGGATCTGTAGGAAACTCTGAGATCAGCAGGTCCTGGTGTTTTCCTCATCCTGAACTTTAGCTGAGGATGCCCCTAGATTGCTGGTGATAGAAGAGGTCTGTGATGGGACAGATCACACTCTCAGCCTCCAACAGCATTTGAACTTCTCTTTTAGTCAACCTTTAGAGTCAAGAACAAACTTTGGATCCAGTCTTGCCCATTTTTGAAGAGTGACAAGGCAGCTCACAACTTCCACAGTTACACTTTCTGCAAATATTTTGCTCCTCCACAGAAGGTTTACTTTCTCTATCCTGTAAAACTTCCAAGAAGATACCAAAAAATGTTCCAAGACCAAGGTTTTAAACACATCAATGTGAAGGGGCACAGAACTGAGACCTCCTACCCCTACACGTGTCTATCTGAAAAAGAATTAGATCGTGACGATGGAAAAAAATATATGACCCCCAAAAAAGTTCTAACAAAATCCCCTCTTCTTTTTTATTTTTTTAATATTTAAGTCACTTTCTACCTCAGAAAAATACCTAAATATCTCATTATTGATTTTACTTTGATGTTTCAATGTCAGTGAAAATTTTGCTGAGAATTTATTGGAGGATTTGGAGATAGAATAGAGAGAAAATATTACTCTCTATTACTCTAACATATTATTATTTGTTCCATACAAATGCACTTATTAAACAAGAACCTCTTAAAAACTGGCTAAAGTAGTATTGGAGGCTCAAAAACCCCTGGAGACAAAATTACTGTGTGTCTGATTCCTAATTAGACTCTTCTAAGGAAGTAGAAGGAAGTTTTAGGCACTTTGACCATGCAACTAACTGATTCATGGTAATTTTAAATAGGAATTGCAGCTGAGCCATTCTCCCACTCTGCCTTGTCATTACCTTGCGTCAGCTCAGACTGCAGGTTTTGTAACAGTAGAATATTTAAAAAAAAAAGCGTGATAGTCACTCCTAGAGGGCAAGAAAAGGCTGAAACCAGGGCCATTATTGAGGAAATGATAATTTTATATAATAATGTTTTTATATTAACCAGACTGTGTCAGGAAAAGTAATTGATAGACAGGTACAGTATGGCAAACCCTGTCCTTATGTGTCTGTCTGAACAAAAACATGAGGACTAAATTATTTTCTTTTCCTGGAGAGATAAGGAATAGGATGGATCACATGTGATAAAGTGATGCAATATTTTCTAGCCATTCCTTCTCCCACAAACTATGAGATTCACCTGCCTGATGATGATTTATCTATGTCCCATGAACCTATTCTGGTCTCATTATCCACTCCATCTAGCTGGTCATGGTGGCAGAAACAAGTTCCTCACTTCTGTCTGTGCTCTAGCACAGCTGGGATGGGATTTCTTTTATTTGGACAATGCTTTAGGAGCAGAAAGCTGTTTGTGATCACTGCTTTAAACTGGAGCTGTGTCCCCAGGGACAGTGAGATTCTATCGGCGATTGAATGAGAGACGGGAACCCTGATTCATGATCAGAATTCGATTTTACTGAGATTTTCCCAAAGCTTATCTACTATTTCTAGGAAGGTTAATAATTATGTTACAAAGATAAAATTAATCATGGTACAGACAAATTCATACATTTTACAACATATCTTGTTTGGGAAGGTTTAATTCAACTTCCTTACTCCAGTAAACAGATGTAATCCCATCTTCTGTAATCTTCAAAGCTCTGTTTGTTCTTGCCAGGGCATCCTGGTTATCAAATTAGCTATGCTAATTAAGTCTGACTCATTTTCTGACTTGTGTATTCCCATATCATTCCATCTGTTTGTTGGGCCCAAGAGGAGATAACAAGTGCTTCTCTGTCTCTGCATAAACCAAAGGAGCTGCTTAATCTGAATCCTGCTGGATGCCTGCATGGGACATTTCAGTCAGATGTCATTCTTTTAAAAATAAGGAGATGGAAAAATGGCTGTGCAGACAACTGCGTAAGGAAAAGAACAGTTAGCATCAGAATTTCGATAAAATTCATAACACCACCCCCTCTTGTTAGATTCCTGCTTTTTATTCAGGAGGTCTGGGAGAAAGTCTGTATTGATTCCCTTTCAGACAAGTTGCATAACACTACAATCTCATTTTAAAGAGGATGTTTACAGAAGTAAATTGTCTTTTCAGTAGCTGTTTGCATGGGAATTGCTGTGGGAACAAAACAGTATCCCAAGGCTGAGATGGGAGATTATGTGGATCCCCTCAGCAACTCCCTTTTGCATATCCAGATCTGAAGTGCTATCCATCCATCCATCCATCCATCCATCCATCCATCCATCCATCCATCCATCCATCCATCCATCCATCCATCCATCCATCCATCCATCCATCATCCGCTGGTTTATTTCCTGGCTCCAGCAGAACTCTCCCCAGGGGGCATGTTTTGGCACACAGTGGAGTGCACTGAAGGGTCCCCATGCCCTGGAGGTGAAAGGTCTCATTGCTGAGAGGCATTCCCAGTGCTGGAGGAAAAGGCCTCTGTGTTCCTCACCTGATCCATGGAGTGGTATCCGTCCTGAGCCACGTGGAAGCAGCTTTGGTGCTGTAACTGGAGACTGAAATATTAAAGGCTTCTATAATACAAATTCTGGATCTGGTAATTCTCTTAGTGGCTCTGCAGTTGGCTTTGCTGTGGTGTCCCACATATCTTGCCCTCTCAGGGGCTGCATACTGCCCTGGCAGGAAGGGAATTTTAATGGAGCAGGGGAAAACACAACGCACCCTTTGATTTACCTGTTTTTGTTCTATTTCTTTACTAATGTCTGTGTCCTCCTGCCAACTGTCAGACTTTCTGAATTGCCTTTCTGCTGCTGATGTTAACAGCTTAATCTCTCACGCTATATTCACTGTCTTGTAAGGAAATGCTGCCAGAATTCTTTGCTTCCTCATTTATCACTGGCTCACTCCACAGCCACTCACTCAGGCTTCTGCACACCCCGTGTCACCTCACTGAAATTCTGCTGCATCTCAATGATCCCACTTTCTCAGGAGAAGTCAACTCCTGCACTTTCTCCTGCTTTTCCAAAGATCCATTATCTCCTGGTCCCTTTATCTCTCTCACAGCCATATGCTCTATTGTCCTCTTTGCTGTGTGAGCCATTACAGAGCTGAGTGTGAAGAAATGAAAACAGTTTTCCAAATGAGGCCTCTCCAGCTAGAGCAAGACCAGTTTCCAAATCTCATGGTTGATAAATATGTATGTGCATCTCGGGACACTATTGGTTTTATTCAAGCAGATGTTAAGCATGGTGCCAGGGATCTCACACTTTATCCACCACTACCCCTCAATCCTACCTGAAATTTAACAGCGTATGAAAACACTGCTAGGTGTGTAATATGGCTCAGTAAAAGGAAATAATAAAAAACTAGGAACACTGGTTATATTCCCATATGGTTTAAAAAACAAAAAGAAAAGAGAACCACACCAAGTTTTCTTTTTAGAGCTGAGGAGTGTTTTGTGGACCATTCACAGTATCTGGCAGTGCTTTCACTCAGAACATATCACCCTGAAGTGACTGAGAATTAATTCCTTCATGGAGTTTAAAAAACATTTCTCCAAGGTTTGTATACAAAAGTATGTAAGGGTTGCATGCCATTCTTCTCTACCAGGAGATGCTTAAATTTTATTGCAAATATTTCAAAATGTTTTAAATGTATAAATATAAGCACATGACAGATTTAATCAGACTGGGCTGGGTAAAAAGTTGCAGTGCAGCAAGGGGCATGGGCTTTGACAAATCCCAAATGTCAGCTGAGAGCCTCTGAAACCACAGGCTTTTGGGCAATAACTGTAAAAACAGTTAATTGTAAACAGACACTCACAGGGAGGCTGTTCTGCTACATAAGAACCTCAAATTCTACATTGTGAAACTGGTTGTCTCAGGACAGCACTTGAGTTATTGGCTGGTAGTCTTTCATCTGGATAGATAGGATAGTATTTAAACAGCAAAAATTTGGAAGAAACAGAAATCGTGTACATACACATTTAAAGCTGTAAACTAAATAAATAAATACATACATAAATAAATAAGTCATACTTTCCTTCAGATAGTTACAAATACTTTTAGTCCTTGTTTCATTTCTATTTTTAGTTTAAAAATCTGCTGTGAAATAAGAGCAAGTTGAAAACCAAGGCTAACAATTTCATCTCCCAAGTAAAATGCAGAATATTTAGGGCAGGTTTCCCTGTTTACTCATGACTTCACTGCCTGGGAAATTAAGGGATCATACCTCTCTGGAGCACCCCAAAGTACAGCTTCTTAGATGTTCCCCCATCATTTAAACACAAGGCAAGGAGAGCTGTAATCAGGCATTAATGTTCTGTGGAGCATGGATGGGTGATACTGTGATTCCAGAGGAGAAAATAAAATGTGTCTGGGGCTGGCCTTGGCCCACTTAGACTTTCAGAGATGTAGGCTACAATGCACAAAATGGTGATCCTTATTTTGGAGTGATGGCAGAGCTCCTTCTAATGATTTAGTGGGTGATTTTTGGTAGTACTGAATATGATATACAAATGAAATTACCACGTGATGGCTAAGTCCCAGGCTGCAAGTGCAAGTCATCACGGTTTATAAAGGGAAACAGTTCCTGCAGTTTTAATTTCAGTGTGTGAGATACACAACATTAATTTCCTTAACATGCCTTTGAACTCTTTCTTAGTATATGTCTTCTAATTTAAAACTTACTAAAAAGGAGTGGAGAAAGGGTAGAAAGATATAATGGAAGATAATCCAGTGTTTTCAGCACCTTTATCCTGAGGCAAATACAATAAAACTGCACCAGTAAAATTACACAGATACAAAGTGAGAGCACAGGAAGGTCAAACAGGATTCACATTTTGAATGAAACAGTTTTAGACCTGACCTTGGTATTTCACTTCTTTTACCAGGATTTAAATGCTTGATGGAAAAATATCTGACAATCTCACTGAAAAAGTGTCCCAAATCAAACATATTTTCTAATAGTGTCTGACTATTAATCATCTTTTTATGATTAATTTATTAAATAGCTTTGCTCCTCTTGCTGTGCACTCATCTGTTTTAAGGAGAGTAACCTCCGGAGACCAGTTTTGATCTGTGCAGAAACCTGAAACTGGAAACAGAAAAAACACTTAAAATGGTAAGAAAATTGAAACAAGACCTCAGTTCCATAAGTAGTAATAAAATTTATCACTTATGATAAAACCCCTAAAATACCATAAAACCAAAAAGAGATGCATATGTGCATCTCTGTGGATATTTATGTATTACTGAGAACTGCACAGATCCATCCCTGCATGTGTATAGGCATACATATTGGCATTTCATAAAATAAATAGGCACAATAAAGAAAAGCAATATGACTTCTGGTATCACCATGGGCATAAGCAGTGTGCCTCTTAAACCTGCATAAATGAAATTATGCTTTACATATATCTATGTTCTATATTTTAATGCATCTGTGTTCACCAATAGTTTTTGGAAGTCCATATAAATTGTATTTTGTATTGTCAGCATCTTGATTTTTTTTGGTCTTAACAGCAAAATAATATGTAAGGAGGTTTACTTGGGAAGTGAACATTCTTTTATAATTTCTTTCCCCTCTGGCAAAATAGAAAAGAAGGAACAGTGAAAGGAAATTGCTCTGAATATTATTTGTCTTTTGTTTTGCTAATTGGCAAAAAAAGAGAACACAACAACAACAACAACAACAAAGCAATTAAGTGAAAGAAATACACCAATTTCTCTGAGACTGCCTGTGACCTCATGTGTGTGAACTCACCCATGTTGACCACACTGTCAAGTTGTGTGTCTTGCCAAAAAGAGAGAAAAAAACCTGTTCTGCAGAATTCAGTGAGATCATTTCAGATGTGTAATACAAGGTTGTTGGGGGAAAAAAACAACCCAATAACACTACAAGATCAATGCTCTGGGGTATATTTCCCTGGCTGTTTTTCTGGGCCCAGATGATTTACTGATGATGTTTTTTTCCCCACAAACTGCAGCACAAAGGCAATAACATATTTATTTAATCTTACATGTTTTCCCAGGAGCTGCAGTGCAAGGAAGTAACATATTTCTTTAATCTCATGTTTTCCTGTGCAATTGGCAGCTTTTCCAGCATCGACTCAGAACTCAGGAGAGCACCTAACTCGAGACAAAAACCTTCTTTAAAAAAAGAAATTGAAAGCTGCCAAATGCTTCCTTAAGGTAGTGTGGTTTTGGGAAGTATTTTATTATGTTTTGTCGTTACTCTTCTGTCTGCTTGGTTTTGAATCAATCCTTATGGTTAAATTCTGCTGCCAGAGAACTCACAGCATCCAACAGCAGCTGCACCAGGACAGCACACACAGCCAGCAGCAAAGAACCCTGCAGTTCCCTCTGCTCTCACAGAAACTCTGCTCTCACAGCAAGCTGGGGAGGACCAGCCATGGTCCCAATTCTGTCAGGACACATGTGCCCACACAGGATCTCACCCCAGGTTCGATGTCAAGTGCAGCATTCATAGCCCCTGTTCACTCCTGATGGGCTGAACCTGCTTCTGTAATGCAAATGTCCTGCAGACACTGACTGCGGGGAAACAGCAAAATGTGATGGAGAGGTTGCTCCCAACCAGAAGTTTGGGATGAAAAGGTATACGCTTAATGCAGTGATTCAGTTTGGTCTCTGGAGGAAAATAAGGTGTTAGTTCAGTTAGTCCAGATGTTGGGGTTACCTAAGCCCTGAAGTTTTTTGTCCCTCTCTGTGCTGGTCCTGGACTACTTACCCTCCACTGCTAACAGCCCAGCCCAGAGATTGTATAGGGTTTGTGTGGCCAGAGTTTGAAAGCAGGGGGCTATACAGGAATGGCTTCTGTGTGAAGCTGCTGGAAGCTTCTCCAAGTTCAGGAGAGCCAATGCAATGCTGCAGGGTGCACCCAGCCCTGGCCAAGGCTAAGCCCATCAGAGACGGTGGTAATAGCTCTGAGAAAACACACTAAGAAGGAAAAAAATGTTATTGTGCAGATGTAATTGCAGACATTGAAGAGAGGACAGTATGTGAGAGGTACAGCTCTGTAAACCCCATGTTCAGTGGAGAAGGAGGGGCAGGAGATGCTCCAGGCACTGGAGCTGACGTTGCCCTGCAGCCCATGATGAAGGCGATGGTGAAGCAGCTGTGCCCCTCAGCCCATGGAGGGCATGGGGGAACATGGCCACCTGCAGCCCCTGGAGGAGCCCATGCTGGAGCAGGGGGATGCCTGAGAGAGGCTGTGACCCTGTGGGAGGCCTGTGCTGGAGCAGGGTCCCAGCAGTGATCTGTGACCCTGTGGAGAGAGGAGCCCATGCTGGACCAGGTTGTGCCTGAAGGACCGACCCCAAGTGTGACCCACATGGCTGCAGTTCATGGGAAACAGAGGTGAAAAATTAATTAGCTTGTAAAGATACAGCTTCTCTTTTCCTAGAAAAGGGAGGTGTCTGTTGGGACAAGTCTGCCATGTAGTAATTCCTACATGAATCTCTTTTTCCAGCTTTAAGCTGGTATTTGTACCATGGTATTTGATTGCAGAGCAGAGTGTGAAAATTTTTGCCTTTCAGAATTGTCAAAGCCAAGAGTCTGAGCAGCTTCAAGCAGAGCTGTTGAGAGTGCAAAATATGTGGTTTGGATTAAATCCACAAGACTTGTGCTGAGGACCATTCATGGAATGAATGAATTATTGACAGTATATCAAGACTAGCTGCATTTTCAACATTTCAGTAATTCTGTAGTTTTATGCTAATCACTGCACAGATAAAAAATCCTGGTTGTTAAAAGTATCAGTGCTTGTGAAAGTGTGTTATGGGATGTTGCCTGTGAAAGCCTCAAACACTAGTGATTTTATAAGCAAGTTAATGATATGGCTTCTATTTTAACTGGCAATAACCCCAGCTGAATTTCATATCAAGAAGGAAGGAAGGGAGGGAGGGAAGGGAAGGAAAGGAGGGAGGGAGGGGGGAAGGAAGGAAGGAAGGAAGGGAGGAAGGAAGGAAGGAAGGAAGGAGAGATCCAAATTTCATATGTACAGCAGATGGAGACTCTGCCAGTGAGATCCAAAGAGGGTCCTTTTTAATTAGCATGAGGGAGTAGACAAACTGAAAAGTAAGAGCATCCAGGAGCAAGCAGCAACATCAGCCTTTGGCAGCAAGGTTTAAACCAAGAGCACTAGTCTTGCAAATGTTGTCACTTGTTTCAGGGTAGTAGTGAATTGTAGCAAAGAGAAGAAAGAAAAAGAAATTGTCTGCCTGTGAGAGACAAATAGAAAACCCACGCCAGCTTCTACATGCTCTCAACTCAAACCCAAATCAAAGAAATTTTGGGAAATCAAATCAAATGGCATTATGTATCCAGAGAGTTGTAGACCTCCATTATCAGTTTGAATTGCCTGTGAGAGAACTTAAGTTTTCTTTCTGGAGGTGTAGAAGAAAAAACGTTGACAGTGGGTGCATCAAAATTGTGAGATATCTTCTGTTTATAAATTTGTGCTTTTGTCAGAAATAAAAGAGTTAATGAACTTCACCTGAAAACGTCATTTGAACTCCATTTTGGATTAATACACTACCTAGATCTGAATTCCTTAATTGCAAAAAAGCACCAGCAAATTTATAGATATGTACACACATATGAGTGTGCATTACTTTTTACATCTTACAAAAATAAATCAGAAGCAGGGAAATTGTATATTTGTAAGCTTTTGTCAATAAAGTTATTCTTAGCTTGAGATCTTGGTATGCCAAGTTGCAGTCTTAACAAAGTTTTGTGGTCTGGGAATAGTTATAAATCCCTAAAATAATATTTTGTAATGGAAACGATGACAGACTCTTAATTATAGCAAGAACATGAGACTTAGCAATACATATTAATATATCTCCTTGGAAAATATAATTGCAAAGCAATTAGGCATTAGGTTGCCTGTCTACCAACTCTTTCTCTCTCTCAGGAGAAAGTTGAAGGCGATATCAATTTTAAATCACCTGGAAAGAATGATGCTGGGTTTCCAGCACAGCAGCAATCATGTGTCCTTGCAATGTTCCACTGACTTTAGGGCACTGGGCTGCAGACAGAGATGTCCCTGTCCATGTGAAATGGGGACGCTCACTCAGGACTGCTTGGCCATCAGGTTTTTGGCTGCTGCTCATGGCATGTGGAGCATTTTCTCCCTGTCAACAAGCAGTGGGGCACAGTGATGCCTTGAGATGCTACCTAGAACAGAGGCTAGACAGTGTTAAAGGAATAAAGTAGGTATTTATTGAAAGGCCTTTAAAGGATACACCTTGGGCAATACAAGAGCCTGGCTGTGGCTACACCCGAGGTGGATGACAGGTCATAAGTTTTGGTCCGTTTATATATTGAGGTTAATTGTCTAATTACAGCTTTAGCTTATTAAGTCCTGTGGGAAGACAGAAATAGTGCAGAAGGTAATCTTGCCCTGATACATTGCAGCTGTGTTAATTCTCCAAGAGTGGGAACAGCCTTGCCCTCCCAGCTGTGGGTGTGATAAAGACTGAGTTAGCCAGAAGGGGGCTCAGTTGAGTTGCAGTTCGGTTGGAGCTGGAGGCTGCTGGCTATGCTGTGAGGAGGAAGAGACAGGAGATCGGGCAAGGGACAGATGACTAAGACATTGTACAAGGGACAGACAGGGATAGGCAGCCATGCTAGGGACAGAAAGGAGTGAGTCAGAACAGCAGAAGAAAGAGAGTAGAAGAAGAGCTGAGACATTGAGTCTACAGACTAGCTGCTCACATAAATGGACAGACCCTGAAAGCTGCGTGGAGCTGCCTGTGGGAGATTACTTAGAAAAGATATGAGAGACTGCAGATAACAAGGTCCTCATGCTTAGAGCCCTCAGAAGTTTTTAAAGAAGCACTCTAAGTGCGGTGACTGTCTTGACTTCCACAAAGTCCCATCCTCCCAGATTGTTCTCCTCAATTCACAGTTGTTTATATTTTTTGGGCCTGATGCTGCAATGGTGTCTGTGGTTCTTGGGTTGGAAAAGGATTGTTCTGTCTAACTACACTGTGAAGAGAACTTGCTAATGCTTTATATGAAGTTGAGAGTTATATACTAATGCAGTATAGAATCTGGAAAATATGAAAGCTGAAACTTAAGGCATCAACAGCACCAGTCACCCTAGCTGTTGGGGACCACTGTGTACCTCTTAGGGATCAGACAAAGCTCTGTCCTTCCCCTCATGCAAAGAGGTCACCCTGAAAAACCTACTGTGTCAAAACTCAGATGCCACAGGTATTTCCTTGGGCTTATGTTCCAGAATGTCATTCTTACTGCTGGTTTGATCTGAGATAATACGAAATGTGCAAAGGTCACCTTAATCTGGACTGATAAAATCTGATAAGGAGATGGGAGAACAGACTTAGGAACTGAATTTCACTGGGTTTTTGGATCCAAAAAGTGAGGAAAGACTGTAACTCTCCCTGGATGTGACTAGTTTTGATCCCTGGCATTCTTACATGCTATTTCTCAACATCCCAAAAAGCCATCATGATGGAAATTCCAGTGTTACCATCTGGTTTTTCCCTGGATGCTGGGCAGGGTCCACACCCGACTAATTGTGTGGAAAATCCCATGTCAGGGCTGGTCTCCTGCTCCACCCTGTGCAGCTGTCCTCAATCAACACCTGTGCAGCTCCAGTACCATGACCAGTCCAGCCAAAGTTCCCTTCCCAATCACTCCTTGGATTGCTTTTGGGTTCCATCAGGACAAAGGCAGAGTTCTACCTACAGCTTTGCAGGGCAGCATCATGAAGACACTGAACAGTATCTGCCTGTTCTTCTTTTGATGTTGGTATTTAGAATGAGGTAGAGAACATATCCACAGAGGACTAGCTCCTGGCAGTGTAGAGCTCTGTGCATCCCATCCTTTTGCTCTTTCTCTCTTCTTTTCTGACTTCTGTTCACCACTTGCCATTCCCATTACATATTTCCACACTGATCCTGAAACCTGACTTGGTCCAAGATGAGGATGTGGGATGAAATTTCTGATTATAGCTCCTATTGCCCTTCCTTCTTGATTTGTCATAACCATTGAGCTGGGGGACATATCCACATTTCCTAAAAATCCTATTTCTCAGCTTCCTCAGAAGCTGTAGCAGGATTTGGGTTGGAACTCACCCCCAAGGATGGTCTGTTCATGGCACTGAGCAAGGTGAGCTGTGCCAGGGAGAGTTTTACCTGAAAATTCCTTCAAATCACAGCTCTCGTGGTCCTCTGTGGAGGCTTGGTGTGAGTAGACAGGCTCCAAAGAACACTCCCCTAGCAAAACCAGTTTTGTTGCATAATGCAGTTTGAATCTGTAAAGTACCACTAACAAGAGTAGTACTGTCCTTTTTAGTGAAACTGACAGATTCTAGGCACTCTAACAGAAAATAAGCTTTTGCTTCTGCTTTCTTTATACTTCCAGTTTCTGTAACTGCAACAAAATGAGCCTTATACTATTTAGCCTCAGACGTGTTTATTTTTTCAGAGGAAGTTAAGATCTTGTGTTTAAGTAATGCTCACTTTTTAACTAGTTAATGAAATACCAAATTCTCTACTGCAGAGCAGCTTTTCCTTATAAACATGTATATTTTGAGGTAACGGCCACTCTCTGAGAAGCCTATGAGGCTGGAAAACTTCTTGTGGACTGTAAGCTGTTCCACATCAGACGGAAAGTTAAAAGATCCTTGCTGAACATCAGAGAAACTCCTGTGGGCAGCTCAGTTATGGCTTAGGAGTACAAGGTCAGATATCCCTTTCAAAGGCAGACTGTTACCCAAAAGTTGTATTTTCCCAAACCAGCAGCAACACATGGTGGCAGGAACAAAGCAGGCACCACTGACTTTTCAATAATCAAATTTTGAGGTGATGAGCTAATACCAGATAGAATCTGTCTGAGAGCTAACAGGCAGCTTGCTACTAAATCTGGTGGAAACTAAAAATGCAGTGTCTCAGGATGTCACTGGCAAAACCAGGACCTATGGAATTCACAGAGGCTTACAAAATTTTCAGAGTTGTATCTCTTTTATTGGACACTATAAAAAATACATAAATAAATATTTTTAGTCTTTTGTGGGGAATTTATATGTGCAAAAGAGCAGGTTTTCAGGTGCTGTACTGAAGAGGGACTGATGATGAGGATGGGGAAAATGGGATTTTTTCCTGAGGCTGGATGAAGTCATTCAGCAGAAAGCCAGTAGTAGTAGTAGTAGTAGTGGTAGTAGTGGTAGTAGTGGTAGTAGTGGTAGTAGTAGTAGTAGTAGTATTACAGATGTTGTGGAAGCTAAGGTAGATCATTGATCTTTCTTCCTCTAATTAATAGCTTAGCTTTTACATTTCAGGATTTGAAACGGATTTTATAACCCCTTTATATTTTTGACATCCAAAATTATAGTTAAATGAAAATATTTAATACATTCAAGTAGAAATGCCAAGACCCAATTATATTCATATAATGAAAATGTTGTCTTGCAATAAAATTTCCTGTTTTCATCCTTTTCTCATAATTTCGGATAAAGAAACTACTGAGGAAATACTACGAGATTGAAGAACGTGTTATTAGCCAGTAGGAATTCTAATATAGAGCACTGACAAGGACTTAGTCTGACAAGTTGAATCAATTTGAGTATTAAATAATCTATAGACTACTGGAAGTGGCTGAAACCTTAGAGTCTAATAAATTCAGTGGATTTAGACACATATAACATTTTTACATACTTCTTTACAAAAAATAATTTACTAGCTAGAAGAATGAGATTTTTGAAAAAACCAAAACAACACTCAACCCATGATTTTATATCAACTTTTTAGACAGGAAAAATGAACATTTTTCCACACTGTGTTTCTACTAAGATACAGATCCTGTCAGAATGGACACTCTATGAAGCCTATAAGGAAGATGAAATTGGCAGGGGTGTTCACAGCAATAATAGTCTTTAAAGCAATACTCTAATTATTCCGCATTATATCCTGAACAAGAATTCAGCTCATGTGGATTAAAAAAAGAAAAGAAAAGAA
>WAAE01006623.1:249660-272311 GCA_013400495.1 Nicator chloris | reverse complement strand
TTTTTTTTCTTTTACTTTTACCTTAAAATAGATTAAGACGTGTTTCTAGCATTTTGATTAATACACCATTTCTTTAGTGAGGAATAGTACCCTACTTTGAAATCAGCTAGAATTCTTTTTATGTCCATTTCCAGCATAACTGCACTGACCAAGTCATCATGGCAAAGGTGGCAAGAAAATGAGAAAGTTGGGATTTGGTTAGAGGCAATGCTAACTTACTTATCTGGGATTTTATGTGGTTGAGAAAAAAAAATAATCTTGGGCTGGCTGTTGAAGGGAGAAAAAAGAATTTAAAACAATAACAGAAAATGCAGAATATTCTGTAGACCAACAGAAATATGGATAATGTTGCCACATATCAGAGCAATTGTTCCCCCAAAACTTTGGCACCTACTATTTAATGCCAAAAGGTAAATTGCACCTCCCTGAATTTATACCCTTCTAATTGAGACCTTTTCCTTCAAGAAAGCATAAGCATAAGTTCAGGGAAACCTTGCTTATTATAAATGACAGTTTGGAAAAGCAGTGAAAACAGAGAATGCAATAAAACCACCTTGGGAAGATTGAGAACATTGATAATATAACAGAAAATGTAATAAGTGTAATGTATGCAGTGGTTTTGGGTTTAGTATGTATATGTATATGTATAATGGTTCTCCTGATGGTTCTGTGAAGCAGGCAAGTTATTATTCCTACTGAAAGCAGTCACAGAAAGTCTGTGACAAATCCCTTGTCAGTGCATGAGATGGTGATGGACCAGGAACAAAGAGCTGGGGCTCCCCTGGTTAGTTCTGTGCACAGCCTAGTCCAACTTGCCTACTTCTTCCTAATATTTTAAATGGCAGACCATTCATCTCAAATTAAGTTGCCATTCTATTCCTTTTTGTTAAGCTGTCAAATCATTATGTCATGGCTGCGTACAAACTGCGTATTTTATCATTTACAGCACAACATTGATCCCACAGGCTGCAATACAGCAAAAGGACACAAAAGCTAAAAGGCTTTGTCCAGTTCAGCATCCAGTACTTCAAAATCTGACCGCAAGAAATGATTTTTTGTGCTTCAACTAATAACAGAGGAAAAAGCAATGATTGAAAACTTCTTTCCTGTCAAAAGAAACCATGAAAAAATATCCCTGCTTGTCAATCTTCTTCTAGGAGATACACAATTCAGTAACACAAAACCCACTCCTGTTGTCACAAAAAGCTTTAAGAGAGTCAGAACCAAAAGCCTTTAATTCTTAACCCTTAAAGTTAGGAGGATATTATCTCATGCTCTATTCTCAATTTCATTGGCTCTTTTCTAGCTCTTCAGGTTACAGGAAGACTGTAATTCCCAGTAAGGCAGATGTCATGAATAAACAAGGAGAAATGCTGGACCTTTAACAATGACAAGCTAGTGCTTAAGAGGAAATACAATAAATAGCAAAAATTAATTACATTTTAATTGTATGTTTTTCTGCCTCTTCTTTGGATTCCTAAACTTCTCTTGAAAGAGGTCTTTAGTCACATCCAGAGATTTCTCATTGAAGATGGCATGCAAGCCCGATCGCAGAACAGTGACTGTGCTGTTGTTGTTCAAGAGTGCTCTTACTGTCTGTAGAGAACAAAAAAACAGTAAATGCCTTTCATTTTCTCACTCCCTTAACTCAGCCAAATAAGGGAATTGAGAAAGGAAAGCATCAAGCCTTATTCAATACTAGACTTCATATGACCAGTCTCCAAACTAGGGGGGTGGGGGGCTATGGGATCAAAGGAGGTAAATCTGAAGTTGTCTTCAAGAGAGTTTTGTTCTGGGAGATGTTCTTTTCAATGATGCTCTATGTTGTCTGTGATGGAGCAGACAAGGCTAACATACTTGAATTATCTGGGCAATTGCCTGGGCAATTGGCTTTGCCTAGAGTTATTATAATTACACTAAATAATGGTATTTTGTGTAAAGCCTGGAATGATGTATCAAGGATAACTTTCCTTCAGTGTTATCTGTCCTTAATTCATGTTGCAATTTAATTCAAAGGCAAGTTTTCTCAAGTTGCTCAAGCCTTTGAGAGAGTAAAAGTAATATTAGAAATATGGTATTAGTTAAAACAATATTAGCTGGTATTTTATCCCATTTATCTATTCATGAGCCATTGGTGAATGAATCTGTCTTCATGTTTGTCCCCAAAAGTATTGCTCACATAGATATTACAAACAATTTTCAGACTAACATTTATCATCATCTCTTCACTTTCTTTGATTAGTTGCTAATATCACACAATATTCCTTAAGATTCTTGATGAAACGATGAAAACAGTCAAGGAAAATAAATCTGAATCCATTAAATTTTGTTAACAAATACATTTAGTCTCTCACTTGCATACTGAAATCAGTAAGATGCTAAAGCCTTTTTTGGACTTCAGGCTTTTCTGTGAATAACCCTTGTCCAGTTGGGCTTTTCAGAGGAAAAATATGGTTTGTAAAATTCCAGAAAACTTCAGGATTCATACATGTTTTAACAGATCCCATTCATCAGGTGCTTAACCTGATCCCACAAGCACCAACGAATGCAGCCGACCAATTCTTTGCAAAAATCACCAATACAGCTATTTTTCATGATTCTGCTATCTTTTTTGGTTAGTTTGGGTTTGGATTTTGAAATACCAAACCCAATCTGATTCTCACTCAGCAATCTCCCTCATTTAAGTTAAAGGCATTCTTCTTATTTGAACTGGAGTTTCTAGTGACAGAAAAAGAGCCTGCAAAAAGAATACATGACTCAAAGGCTGGGAACTACTGGGACAGCATCTCAGTAGGCTTCTAATACCTGACTCCGTGCCCCAACCCTTTAGACTGGTCCCTTTAGCCATTGGATTTCACTATACTAAACATGATTCTCTAAAATGTCTGAGAGCCAGCCTTCTCAACACTCAAATACAACCTAACAGAGGCAGGAACCAGCCCCAGAAAATGACAATCACCACATTCACGTTCTTTTCTCACTAGGAATTTGCACCTTTTTATGCTCTAATTATTTCTACATGTCCATGCTTTATCTATACATGGTGGGAAAGTTACCTTTTTTCTTTTGAATGCTGACCTTGCCAAAATTGTTCTTACTTTCTCACCAGATGGCTGAATTATTGCAAAGTAGTCTACAAGGGATGGTGTGGTTACAGCATGCAGAGGCTGCAGCTGCACAGTGCCTCTGTAGCACTTCTCATCAGGAGCATTCTTGCCTGCTCTGACCATCAGTCTTTAGTCGAAATTCCAGATGCATTTTAGACAGAAAACTGAGAAGGTTGATTAGCAATATCAAATGACTCCTGTGTGAAAAGCTGAGATAAACTTCACCTTCAGAGAGAAATAACTGAGGAAGGATGTGATGGAGGTTTGCAGGAAGAATTGCTTGAAGAAGGGTAGACATTTTAAAATAATAAAAGAAAGTATTTTTTCCTACAACAAATAATTAAACCTTGGAACTCACTACCCCAAAATGTCAAGTACAGTGAATTCCTTTGCTTTTCCCTTGTGTTTTGAAGAGGCTCTAGAGAAGGTACAAACAACATTTACTTGTGAGAGTTGTAAGTGTAAATTCAACCCTGATTCTCAGGTCTGCTGTGTTCAATTTGTGTGGGTTAAACAGTGTGAAAGGGATGTAGAGCACCCAGAGGCTTCTTCTAGAGACTTTCCCCCAACTGCTGCAATTCTCTTGCCCTAAATCTTGACGGTGCAAATCCAGTTTTGACTCTGCAGCTTTTCCACACGTTAAGAACAGGGAAGGAAGACTGAAAGAGCTACAACCAGCCCTTCGACATCATGGCTTGAACATAAGAAGGATGATTTGAAGTCTGAGTATGCAAATCAAAGACAAATGTCTGGGAATAGGTGACACTCTTGATTCTTGCTGGATCATGCTCTTCAATGCATGAGAAGACCTGTTTAGAAGCACATAAAGCTGAGCTTTTCAGGTATTAGTATCTCCAAGGGCTGCTGCAGTAAATGGAAACCTGTGAGTGAAAAGCTTCATGGAAGTCAGCTTGTTGCCTGGGTAGGCACCGTTATGCATGTCTGTACTTTTTTAATTATTATTTTTTTTTCTTTTTAAAGTAAGAGGAGGGTGTGATTTGTATGCTGCTGGGGATGAAGTTTTCCCATAAAGAAAAGGTACATTTAGTGGTCCAAGAAGCTGCAGTTCCTCCTGTCCCTCCCTTCATCCCTCCCTTGTTCCATACCCTGCTTCCCTTCTTCCATCCGAGTAACAATTCAAATCAGATGGCATGTTGGGAAAATCTTGTACATGTTTGAAGGAGACACTATACCACCTGTTCTCTTTTGCTTTCTTCCCTATTTCTGACTCTCTTTTTTCAGCCCAGACCATCTCAAAACCCAAGGATTTGGAGGATCCAAGGACACCAATGGAAGGAATGCTCCAGCATGTGCTCTCAACTGACTTTGGCACGGATGGGCAAAGATACTGGAAACTGTCATCTGACCCTTCCAACTGCTGTGTTCTCCTCTCCATGGGGCACCATCAACTAAATCTCAGAGGCTTTCAGAAGAATCCAGAGGGAGGAAAATGCCCCCTCAGCATGCTTAACAGTGTGGGAAGAGATGGTAGGAGTGTGAACATGACATGGTCGGTGCACAGTTCAGAACATCCATGCTGCTGCACTTGTTCTACAATGGAGCATTTAAAAAATAGTGCAAACTGCTAGCAGGAATGAAATTCCCAGCTTTTATTTTTTCACAAATTCTGGAACATACCTTGACCATGTTGCAAAGGTCTGTCTGTCTCCTGAGCCTTTTTACAAACTCTTTAGCTTCTGTTAAAGAAGAAGAGGAAGATGTTTCACATCATTAATATTTTACAGTCAAAAATACATTAATGAAGATATCTTTTAAGTTAGAAAGTAGTTCCCATGGGGAGATTTGGAGGGTAATGGAGGGCACAGCAGGGGCACTGAGCCAGCATTATGGGATGGGCTGGGGACCCTTGCAGTCAAAGCTTGCAAGGAGAAGCTGCCCAGCTCAACACTCTTTCTTCACTGTGAATCTATTAGTCCATGATGTACAGGAAAAAGTCTTTCAATATTTTCTTACAATTAATACTTCCTAATCAAGACTAATGCCCTTTTACTTATATGGTTTGAGGTGAATGAAAGCCATGTTAAATCTAAACCTGCTGTATTTTATTTAGATAGTTTACATTTCGACCTTTATGCATCTATAATTCTGCAGCACTGTTGATAGGAGTTGGTTTCTTTTGTTCTACTTTTATCCAGTTTATAATGTGTTATATGTAATTATGAAAAGCATGGTCCAAGAATACCCTTCCTCAGAGTAAAATATATAACTGTTTCTGAGTTGCAGGAAAATCAAGTAGAAAGCAACTTCTGTAGACAGACAATGATTTTCAAGTGAAAATTTGTATTTCTATGATGTTTGTACAAACCAGAAAGACCAGGATGTAAATACAAAGGGTCACAGCTGATGAATTACATACACTTCTATGCACACACATGTTAAAAACACATTACTATGTTTGCTCTGTCAAGCTTGTAAGAAATGTAAGAAATACCAAAATTAAGCCTGTCTGCAATATTGAGCATATGTATCCTAACACAGACTTTTGCCTACACAGGAGCCCTGCTTTACCACTGTGGAGCTGGTCTTCACTCCATGAGCAACTGAGCAACATGATGTTGCAGTCAGAATCTTCAGCTCAATAGGTATAAATATGTGTGTGTGTCTGTACATATTTACAAACACACACATGTACCACAGCTTTGTAGAGAAGAGATTTTTTCCAATCATCTTCTAATCTCAGTCATATTTTCCCTATGGGACTATGGTTTTTTTTTCCTTTTACATTGGACTGCTACAGCCATTCATTAATTTGTCAGCATAAAGCCACTTGTAAGAGGAAGAGACACAAAAATATCTGAGTTTCAGAGGGCATGCTGCATATTGTTGGTCATTTACATGGCCAAAGCAATCATGGCAAGAGACAGATCTGTAAAAAGATTTAAGTGTATTTCAATTTACCATGAACTGGGAATACTTTTGGCTTAAGTTTGTTCTCACACATTATGCAAGACCATTTATTTAATTTTAACTGTGTCCCAAGCAACTCTAGTTGTTGCTACTATCAGTGTTACATCACCTAAAATTTAAAAAAAAAAATTTAAGAGTTTTGTAATACAATCTTCTCAGCTGTTTAACCAAATATTATTTTTGAAAATATCTCTCTTACTCAAACTTACCATTAGACTTGGATGTTTGGAGCAGTAATGGAAAACCTTCCAAAGGACTGAGCATCCAACATTTAACATTTTCACTGAATGACCTGATTGAGTCTATGTGTTGTGCAGGTACCTCCTCCAGGAAATCAGGAAGTAAGATGTTCTCCAATTCCTAGAATAAAAATTCATGCTGCTGCACTTGACTGGTGTACCACAGATATTTACAGCAACATGAAATAAAATTATATTGATAATTTAAATGTAAGTGTAAAGAAATCCATTATTTTCTTCCAATTAAGCAAGAGCTAAGCTACCTTTTTCAGCAGAAAGACAAAGATCCTAAGAGTAAATATTGCTTCCTAAATTAATTTCTACACAATACTTAATGACCTGCTGGAAATAAGAAGGAAATTATTTTATCAGAAAACTGCATATTTCTATGTGGAAGGTCACTGAGAAATGCAGTAGTGTTCTCAAAGGAAAAGTAACTCTCATAATCTGGAAAACCATCATCAGTTGGAATTTCAGTCACATAACCTCATGCCAGAACCACAGACCACATTAGTAACAGCACACTCCATTGATATTAGGAACTTTCAAATCAATATATAGGGGTGAAATGGAAGCTATCCCAAATTCCACTGGCTCCTTGCAAAACCAAAACCCATACTGGGCTGTCTCAGAAGAAGCCAAAAGATAGAGTTGAGGAATAAACAAAAATCCCATTGTACAGCACAAAAGAAAGAGAGGGCCCTTCTCCTTAGAACTACCAAAAAGACACAAACATGTAATAGCATAATTACAACAAGCAAATATCTGTGCAGTACCTTGAATAGATACCTATCATAGCTTTTTAACAGCTGGCACACATCTGGTAGGCACATCAGTTCTATTCTTTCAGGCTGCAGAGATGTCCAGAATGACATGATACAATCTTCCACCTGTCACGCAAAGCCCTTTATGAATTTTCACTGATTTTACACTTGAGGACTGTGAAGTATAATTCAGTAAGACAATACACAAACACAGAAGCAAAGGAATGACCATGGAGATGGGCTCTTTGCCTGGGCCCATCCTGCCTGGACTCCAGTGTCAGTGGAAGCGTGCTGGGGAAGCCGCAACAAGCTGGACCTCACCAGGCAGTGAGGAAAAGAAGAAAGAATTGTGCCATGGAAATGAGGATGTAATTAAAGATATGTATCCATGGCTATGTGTTGTGTGATCAGCTCAGACTTATTTGTGCCAGGAGGGCTCAGCGTATGCAAACTCAGATTCTTGGAGCACAGTGTTAATTCAGAATTTTAAAATAACTTGACTGAATGCTTCTTTTGTCTGTAAATTGTCATCTACCTTAGCCCAAACCATCAAGTAAATAAGCTACACAGACACAGTTTTGCCCTTACTGTTGTTTGCTGTTGTCAGAGTAAACGTTATTAAGAAAAGGCATACCTTGTCAAGCTTGGTCTCTCTCACCATTTGTAAAATAACTTGACAATAGTTGTAGTAGTCATTGGCAAGCAGTGCAATCTGTTACCAAAAAGAGGATACAAAATGATTCACAGGAAAAGAGCTAACTTGTTTTATGGCCACGTACTTTGAACGTACCAGTTCATAGGGGTATGTCTCACTTTGTGCTTGGTCTCCAAAGAAGAACTGGTTGAAATCAGGAGAAAGGTAATGAAATGTCTCCTGTTCAGTCTTCAGATAAATGACAGATGGATAATACTGCAAATTCTTACTCTTGATGCATCAGAGTTAATTTTGGACAATAAAAAAAAAAAGATTGCAATTACTTTGTCGTTTTGGTTAAAGGTGTTAAGTATTTTCTTGAAATTGTAGGACATGACTTCATAATAAGATGTGTTTCTTTAGAGAAATGCTTGTCTTTTTTTAGAAAATAGAGGTGGGTGAAAGAAACAAGAAGGGCTGGCTAAATATTTAAATCCTAAACTGTACATGAATTTCTTTGCAAAACCAGCAAATATTTATTGCTATACATATCTTCTGTATGTATTTTCTATAGCACTCGTGTCACACTTGTAACCCCCTGGATAAGGCTGCAGATAGTTGGCTGTGCTGTGGGGATGACAGGACATTTTCTGTTGGCTGTCATTGTCACAGCACTCATTACTCCACCCAAGCACTCTGTGTCAACAGCATGAGGGTTTGTTAAGGTGGGCAAGGAAGGTTGTTCCTCACTAACTCCCCTAATATTCAAAACCTTATCTGTCAGCTACAATTTCTGCTCTTAGTACAGACAAAATTATTTGAGCTGACGTTACGACAACAAAAATATTTAGCTAATGGGTGAAATGGGAGTGGAAAAGTAAGCATGTGGTGAGATTACACAGACCAAGATTATTTTGAAGAAGATGGGCTAGCTGTATTTCATCAGAACATATTAGATAGCAGCTATAAACACACAGATGGACATTTTTGTTATGTCTAATGTATCTGAAACTCACTGTTCCTTTTTTCTGTCTATTCTTCTTGTAATCAGCTGCATTTTCAGAACTCCAGGAACTTCTACTGTGATAAAATATATAACAGAAGAAAACCAAACAAACATTCAAAAGCTCAGTGATTTATTCTGTATTTAGTTAGAAAATGAGCTCAAACTGGATAGACTACACTAGGTTGGAGAACTGTATTTGGGAAATAAATCCTGCTCTCTTTCCTGTCATTTGGTAATCCCATGATTTTCCAACAAATCTGGCACCAACTTCCGAATTTTAAGATGAAACTGAAACATTCATTTTAATGACAATTGACCACTTAACAGTGCAATGTCTTTGAACTTTTTGCACCAGAACCGTGGGTTTGTATTTGTAGTTGCAGTTTGTTTGGAATGGTCGTAACTATTACAAATATGAAAATAACAAAAACATTATAATCCTTTCGCTTAGGTTTCACGGTTATTACATTTTCTGCATCACACATAAGTTTACATGGCTTTTTGTTTCTGACTACTTCCCATTTACTTTGCAAGTTTGCCATGGTGTTCCACACAGTCAGAATGTACCTGGACCTGCAAAGACTTGACCACTGGCTTGTTGCTGAAAGCAGGCACAACAGGCTCCTTTGCTCCTTTCTTGCTGTACTTTCTCCTCGCTCTCTCCCTGCCTGTTTTGTTGAGGCTATTGGTAGCAGAGGGAGAGGCAATGTTGCCAGTAAAAGGGATATGCTACCAAAATTGGATGTCTTCAGTCAAGCCTACATCTGCTGCTGACACCTGCTCACTGTCTGTGAAGGCATTTCAAACTCAAGGGTCCTGTTGGACTTGGCTGTTTGGAAGAGTGGCAGGCTATCTAATCAGATCCTGGCTACTGGGTTTCCCTGCTGTGATGCATTACAAACCAGGGTACCACCATAAGTCCTGAAGGGACAGAGGACAAAATGTAACAACTTATCTGCCTGTAAACTCCAGCCACTGAAAATGCTTCCTCTCCACTCTCTGCCATCCACAGGACTGGCCCTTGCCACCTTTCCCTCTGCCCTACTCTGTGCCATGAAGGCTGTGCTCCAGCAAAACAACCAATTTGCCCAAGACAGGGCACACCATTCACAGTGAGTATGTTTGGTAGTGCTGGTGACTCTTTCCCCCGAGCATGTTAGAAGTGGTGACTGGACAAAGCAAACACATGTAAGTAGAGATGTTTCGTAACACTTCTTTCAAATAGGCCCTTCCTGCAGATTTCTAAAGCCTGTGAAATAAACTTAATTAATATTTTCCAGCTCCTGCTCTCCCTGAGAAGGCGGCCAGCTGTACCTTCTGCTGCTGCTACTATGGCAACACATATCAGCATCCTCGCCTCCAGAGTGCTGCTTCCCTCGGCAGCCTGGCTCCCCACTCCCGACACAGGGACGTGGAGCAGAGACAAGGAGTCCTCTGTGCCCCAGCAGCCAGCCAGCCAGCCAGCAGCTCAGTGATGGTTAAGTGCAAATACCTACAGAACATAACAAACACTGCTATGTGCTCCCACTGTTAGCAAAGGGGGCTGGGACTCACCTGGTGCTTGGCTGCACATCAGAGATGCTCGCTTCCTCTGGGGAGCAGTGCCTGGGTAAAGACAGAACACACAAAAGAGGAGGTGGGTGGGAGAAGGGCAAAATGGGCGACAAAAAAATCACAAGGAGTTTCACCATCTCTCTTGCAGAGTTTGGGCAATGCTATAGGGCGAGAACTAAAGCTAAAATGGGAAATACAACACTGGGGATGAAATAAAGAATAACAGAGATGCAAATGGGAAGGACAAAAGAAAAATGAAAGGAGGGAAGGTGGTGAATGTGCATGCTGTTGACTGTCACATTACACAGAGATTAGAAAATTGAATTTGCTGGAAGCAAAATCAATTTTTTAAATGAAAAAAATAATAGGTTTGCTTCACTAGCCAGTCAGGAGTCTAAACCTTGCCTATACTAGAATCAAAAAAGCAACTCTTATGGAACCAAAATTGAATGACATTTTTTAAGCTCTGCTGTACTCTGAGTCAGACCAGATACCTTTTTAGGGAGAGCTTGTCCTCAAAGCTCCCATTCTGAGAGGGAACACATTCCATTGTAAGACAAATCAGTAAATACCATATTCCCTCATGTCTGTAATACATTTGGAGACCTCATTGACTACAGTTGCATATATTTACACTATTTTCATAGCACCATCATCAGAGCTGTGGTACACATATCTTCAAAGAATTGAAGATTTCTAAATGAACCAATTCACAGGTGCTGTGGAAAACCAACCTCATCACTCCTTGTGTGAATATGTTCCAACCCCAACACATCCGGGTCCCACCGACTATCAAAATGCAAATACCTTATTTGTATTTAAAGGCAAACCATTATAATCTTACTGCCATTTCTGTGACACCAACAAGCACAGCTCCCAAGCTGCCAGATCCTTCAGAAGCCTAGTTCCTCACCACCAGCACCATGTCAGTTGCTGGTTATCATAGTCAAGAAATATCCTTTTCAGTAATCAGAAAGAGTGGTTCATAGTTTTGAAACCATTCTTTTCTTTGCCAGCCCAGAGGCTGGATGGATGCTGTGATCTCTCAGCCGGGCTCAGGGATTCACTTTCCTCTCTGGTAGGTGTGACAGAAAAAGCAGCTGCATGTTGGATTTTATTCAGGCATGTGAGGGCGCAGTAGTTATTTAGAACACCTTCCCTACTGAAACAGATATTCCCGGCCTCTGCCTGAGGGAAAAGGCAACAAGCCAGAGAAGTTATCCCATTAGAGGGGGTCTGGACAACAGACTGGCACTAGACTGCACTGAAATGGTACCTGAAAAATCTTCGTCACTCTGATTTGGAAATTTCCACACAAATGCACTCTCAAAAATTGAGATTATAGGTCAAATACCCTGCCGTGTTTATACATATGATTACTTATATGAGAACACAATTTCTTCTAGCAGGTAAAAAAGTCTTCAAGTTTTAATTACTACTTCAAAATTTCAAATTTTTAAGTAAAAAACAGTGTAGACTTTTCCATTGCTGGTTTTATGAGTTTATTGGATCATGAAAAATTAACGGTGATTTCAAAAAGTACTGAACCCTACCAATAGACAGTCAAGATGAGTTATTTCCTTCATGACTTAATAGCAAAAAATTTACAAAACTCCACATAAATGGAAACTAACTCACTTATTTGGTTGAAGCAGATGCTTTTTAGTATGTGACCTAATTATTTCTTTCAGAGTTGTGCTACTCATCCTTCTCTGGCTGTGTTTTGTGTTTTTCTACTGCTTTCTCTCTGTTTTCTCCTGCTGTGCTATATGAGATACTAAGAAGTAATTGTGACACCCATCTGCCCAGATGTTGTGGGCCTGCATGTTGGCTTGGGACAGGGACATGTAGCTGCATTTAGAGTGGAAGCTGTTCTAATTTCAGCTGTCTGGCTTCACTCCACATCTTAGTGTCTTAAAATTGTCTTCAATGAAGGAATCATCAGACAACTTTGTAGTTAAGGGACTTTTCTACTGCAGCTAGAAAGATGATCTTTGTCTGAATACAACCTTTATATTTTGATTATTTTTTTTTTAATCTGAGAAGTTACAGAATCATAGAATACTTTGGTTTGTAAGGGACCATCAAGAGCTATCCAGTCCAACTCCACTGCCATGGACAGTGACACCTTCTACCAGAGCAGGTTGCTCAGAGCTCCATCCAACCTGGCCTTGAACAATTCCAAGGATGGGGATCCACAACTTCTCTGGGCAAACTGTTCCAGTGCCTCACCACCCTCATTGTAAAGAATTTCTTCCTAATATCCAATCAAAGCCTACCCTCCTTCAGAACAAAGTCTTTCCCCAGCTCTCCTGTTGACTCCTTTTAGGTACTGGAAGGTGCTTATAATGTCTCCCTGGAGCCTTCTCTTCTCCAGGCTGAAGAACACCAACTCTCTCATAGTTTCTCAATAGGACAGGTGTTTATCTTAAGAAGCAGTATCAAGATCAGTAGATGGCTGGTTGATGTCAGTCCTTTTCCTGGAATGCCCATCCTGTTCCTTGGCTTGGCCAAATTAAACACCAAAGTTTTTTTAGGAGTATGTGTCTGCGCAGGCACCTCTGCAGCTGTGGAGAAGAAGGAGGCAGCCAGGGCAGCAGCTCCCCTATGATTAAGCATGACCTACAGGGTGTTCCCCAGCCCATAGAGAAGATGGCTCATTTCCATAGGAGGGCCAAAGACAGAAGCTATGCTGGCACATGTGGTGTGTCTGTCTCCCAGCAGCAGCTGAAGTCCTTCTTTCTGCACCTGCCCCAAAGTCAGCTAACATTGCTTCTTTGGTTCCTCCTACTTTATAATTTTTTTCCTTGTGTTTCTACACTGGGAGGAAAAAAGAGCAACAAATCATTCTGTTCTCTCTCAGCTCTCATATGACCAGAACCATCAGCTTTCCTTTTATGCCCATCAAGATTGCTATTTTTAAGTGATGCTGCAGGGAAACACCTTTCTTTCCCTGAAAAGGAAAGACCAGCAGAGACTTAGCCAGAGACTTGTGATATCCTTTAAACAGCGGACAAGACCTTTCCTCATTGTGGATGTCAAACCTTAGGCCTCTTTGGGTATACTGGGTACAAGAGGAAGTGAAGGATATCACTTCAGCAAGCCTGACATGGGAAACCAGCCTCAAATTTCCTATGAATAATTTGTTTAGTCTCACAACAACAGACTGCCAGCCGGTCATCTACAGAACCTGATCCTCTGTCCTGTCTCAACATTTACCCTTGTCTCTCTATGGACTTCTGCGACATCACCTGCCATAAAACCTGTGAAGAAAGGCAACAAACCTATGGGTGTAATTTTAACATGTTCTTCCAAAGCATGCACTCAATTAAGTAAATGTTATATAAAGTATCAATGAAACAGTTTCAGCATCATCAAATATCTGGGTCCTTATAGGCTGAACTTGTATGCCCCTAGCATTCACGCCATGGAATAATGCTGTATCTTCACATTAGAGAATGGAAACCTAATTACAGAATTTACCCATATACACACTAAAGTAATGTACAAGACTGTAAGAGAATGGGGATACAAGCCTGGTCTTCAACGTCCAAGGCACAGACTGCACCTAATTTTTTTCTTCAGTGTAAAGGAGAGTAAAACCGAACTGTTGCAGAATGGCAGCATTCTTTTCCCCCTTTTTTTTTTCTTTTTTTTTTTTTTTTTCCCCCTGGGAAGAAATTCAAGCCTGTGGTGTGTTTATCTGAACTATGAGCTCAACCATGAGAATTCTTCCTCTCCTGCCCACAACATGCTCCTGTCTACCCTTTAACCTACCATAGTATCTTACATTCATTTTAGGCTTTTAAGTTTTTCTTGTCTTACCCATTTTCTTATTCATGTTCTCTTACAAGAGGTGATTTTAAAATCTGGTATTTTAAACCCAAGTGAATTAAGTATTTTTGAAGTACTGTTTCAAGTAGTAAAAACCCCAGATAACATATTTGTGTGCATGACTCTTCAAAACAGCACAGTCATTTATACTTTAATACATTTCTTCAGCCTACTGTTTAATGAGGAAGGTGACAGAATGTCAAGAAGCCATTTCAATGTGGTTGTTTTGAGCTCCCATTTAGAGTCTCAACATATTAAACTCTTCTTTTAGGTTCAGCATGAGTTCCTGCTCTTAAGATCTACATGGCTAAAATGTCCAATTTAGGCAGTCTAATTAGGCAGTGTCTGTTTCCAAAATTCAGCTTGTCTATTAGGGCACAGCACTTACTGGCACAGCACTTTCATAGTGTTTATAATGAGAAGAAAAATATCATGCTACTGTCAGTGTTCAACAGATTATTTACAGATTTTCATGGACAGAAAACATATAGACTGTCTTGATAATTTTTGATTAAAACATTTTAAAGAACAAACCTGAGATAATTTTGTTCATACAGAAGACAGCAAAAACGTGCATAAAAGGAAGACTCCTTCTTGATAGCTATTCCATCATAATGATATCTAGAAATTAAAAAAATGAACAGTATGATTTTCAACAAGTCAGCAAATAAATCATAATCATCTTTTGAAAGCAGATGATAATTTTATTTAACCAAGAAAAGATCAAGTAGAAAAAGATATATTTGTTTTTAAAATTTTGTTGAATGCTTATTTTCCCAAACAGAAAATAATTACACAAACTTTTTACAAACTCCTTTAAACAGTTTTTGTCCTGCAATGACACCCTCTTCTAAATGAACTAAAACTTAAGCCAGTGAATGGAGTGCCTCAGACTTGTACAGGACACTTAGTGAAGTCAGGAACCAGACTCTTAGCAGACAGAGGTCCCCACATCCCCAGGGAAGTTGAAGGACTTAGTGCAGCTGTTCCTCAGCCATTTACAGTAGCTCAGTGACAGGATGGCCCATCGGTGTCATGGCAAGCTACAACTCAAGAAGACTGCCAGACCTTCTCTGAGATTTATCTGAGCTCATCGAGCAACAGAGCCACCACCTCTGCTACCAAGGTGCCACCAGCTGGCTCCTCCAGGCTGGGCCACCAGGAGCCAGGGGAGCAGTGCCATGGTTTGGAGCCACCTGCAGCCAGGAGCAGGGAACCTTCTGCTGATGGGAAGAGAGAGCATGGAGGCTACCAAACACCATCCCAAATCCTGTCTGCTGTGAGGAGGAGCCTTGGAGTGTCTGAGCTGAGGCACCCCAAAACAAAGGATCTCCTGGCTCAAGCTGATAGCAAGTCCAGACTAGTGGAGACAAGTCACAGATCAAGTAAGGGCATGTTGTTCTCAAAGCCCATATTTGACAGCTACACAAAATACTTTTACATTATTCAGCCTCAACAACCTTAAAACATCCCTTTTCCTAGCCTGGATGTTCAGCATGCGAGTATACCTTTGGATATGAAAAAGCATCAAATTCTCTGTGTTCCAGAAGAGAGGGAAGGGAAAAGAAAGGGCATTTAGGAGGAGGACCTGAAGTTGTCTGATTTAAATGGTTTGAAACTGTACAGCATTTCCACTGACCATCAGTACATGCTGGGTCACTCCATGGATGTGTGCAAGGACAAAAAGCACAATATAGACTTCAGCCATGGCTGTCACCCCTGTGCATCCCAGAGCCAATCTTCCCTGGCCTAGAGGTGCAGTGTCTGAAGAGCTCTCAGTAAGGCTGTGATGTTTGGCAGATGCTTCATGCAAACCATGCTGTTGATAGTCAATACAAATTGGAGCATTAAGGTCTTTTAAAAAGCAGTCCAATCTGGAATTCATGCCTTACCAAAGCAGATCTGATGTGATGGTTTTCATGGAATTAACTCTATTTTAATGTCCTTGGTTACACTGTAAATTACTCTGGATCTTGTGTTATAGACTTGCAACCAACAATTCAGCTGCCATATTACAGTGCTGAGGCTGAAAAGTCAGCCACTTTAAAATTTTATTAGAATAGTTATAAATAACATTTTCAAAGAAAGGACACAAACCCAATACCTGATACTCCCTGCTGTGGTCCTCTTTCTTGTCACCAGGCCTGGGAAAACTAACTGAATAAGCTGCATAAACAAACAGAAAATTAGAGACACTTGGCAAATTCATTCTAAGATGCAAAAATGTAACTGGCACACTTTTTTGTCTTTAATCACGGTTTGCTTTTCATCATTTCCAGGCTAATACCTGTTCTCACATACCTCTCAAATGGCAACTGTTGAACTAAACTAAATCAGGCATTTGTGGATCCAAGGCTAAGTAATTTATGGGATTACCTCTCTCAGGTAGGAATTTTTTTTATAGTTTGCAGTAGAAAACAGTGCTCACACCAAGAAACCCCCTGCAGCCAGGGCAGGATCTATCAGCTGGGGGAACTTGAAGGTGCCCTGATGGTCCCATACTCTGCCAGAGCTTCAAGCCTTATTCATTTAAGAAGGACTTACACAAGGGTTTTCACCTACCCACTTAGTCTTGGAAGGTGTACTGACAAGACAGGGCCAGACTTATCTGTCTTAAAAGGACCTGCACCATCAAGCTGCAAAGCAACCCTTTGACCACTGTGGTGGTGTGAACTGAGGTCATGCAGCATCTGTCAAGGTTGGGCTCTACAGAGTAATTAGATACTGTCAGGGTAATAATCCACTTCCCTATGATTATTCTGCATGAGCTGTCCTGTGAAGACAAAGACTAACTCAGGACACCCGGGTCCAGGACTAACCCAGGACACTCTAATATTCCCAATATAGCAGGAACAGAGGGTTTACTCCTTCAGTGAGGAGTGAGGAGTCTCCACTCAGCAGCACAAAGCTTGGACTCTGCACAGTGTGTTGCTGGTCCAAAGGCCTGATAAAGGACTCAACACACACCTCTAGTTTTTATGATGGACCTGCTCATTGCATGTTTCTGCATGCACCCACCCCAGCTGCTCCCTTTCTCAAATGGATAGTTTAGCACAATCCCATTTTTCTAAAAGGACAGCCTATGAAACTGGGGCTTTTGTGGCACAAGACATATCCTTCCTCCTGCTGCCATTTCTTACAGAGACAGTGATCTATTTGGGCAGAGGGATAGGGCAGATGAGATTAGCAGTGTCTTCAATCACCATAGTTTAATCCACGAGGGGCTGGACTGCTAAAGCCCTTGCTGGCCACACACATGGAGCACAGTCGGGTTACTACAGCTTGGTAAATTATTAATAGCTCAGCCCATTATAGGCTGTGGTAACTGATTGCACACGCACTCAGGTTAAACCAGGATTGCTGCAGCTCCTGCTCTCCTCAGCTTCTTGCTACAAGGTCCATTCTCTTGCTGCAGAAGGACAGATGATTTCCAGGCACTGGGAAGCTGCAGCCCAGCTTGCTGCTTTGGGATGTGTTAACTTGCACTGCAAAGCACTGGGCTGGTTGAGGCTGTGAGCAAATAGTTGCAAGCACCAGCCCACGGCACCTCAGCTCTTCCATGTGACCAGACTAACGCTTCATCTGTGCCTGTCCCAGCTTAAAACACATTAAGGTAAACCACACAAAGGCTTAGCTTACAGCTGGTAACTCAGCTGGGCTGGAGCACTGGAAGGGTACAGGCAGGATAGGATTAATCTCATCTACACGGATACCAGACAGCAAAGTCTAAGACAGTTGCTGCAGACTACGTCATCAATGGGAAAAAACAAATGGCAGTTCTGAGGCCCCTTTCATCAGAGCTGTCTGAGGTGACTCATTTAGTGTGAGGAAATGTGTAACTACTTATTTCTCTCCAGTGGCTACCTAGAGATTCTTCAGGTGACAAGCTTCATGGCCAATGTCTATGCTGAGCCAGGCAAACTCTACCCACAGTCTTAGCTGATGGGTGATGATCCATTAAGCTGTGGTAATAAATCACACTGGATCACTCACTCAAATATTAATTTTCAGCAAAAGTGATTTAACTTATCCAGTAAAAAAATTAGATTCAACTGAATTGAGATAAATGATTCCTAGAATGGGGTTAGCCACACAAATGAAATTGACTCCAGGTACAACTTGTACTTAAATTATTTTGGGCTTGTGTTAAAACAATGCTTAGTAGCTTTTACTATGGGAATTAATAGAAAGTTAGCCATAAAAAATAGGAAGTTCTGAAGTCTGAATAAGAAGAGTTGAACAAGGAATAACCACAAGGCTTTCTATCTTCCTTAATTTGTTAAAAAAGGTTGAATAGCTATAGGTGTTGATTGCAATTGGGATTTCTAAGTGTTAATTGTTCCATGGGTTGTATCAACCTCTATGTAATAGAGAAGTGGAACTCTTAGAAGGAGATTCAATTCTACATCTGCATTTGTTTTGCTTGGATGATTCTGTAAAAACTTTTTAGGGTATGTTTGGAGCAAAGTCTCTTCAAATATACTGAAAAGGGAAAGTATAAAATTATGTAACAACCAAAGGTATCTTTTAAAGACAGAAGAGTCATCTCCTTGGAATGAGTTGTATAACTTTCTGCTATTAAAAAAAGAAAACTGTAAAACTTTCAAAAATATATCAGCAAAAGAAATCTTTGCTAGTATATCATATACCAGTTCCCTGAAGAAAATAAACTCCATCCCAAACAATACTCTTTCTTCTGGTACAAGTGCATCTACATGAGGGCTTAGCAGAAATACATTAGAAAATACACAAGCATAATTCATGACATATTCATTCTTCTCTGTTACTTAATGTCATTTAATATGCAGTGTGTATAGTTGATTATCAGGCTTTCTCTTTAGGCATCCCTACTTCTTATCTTGTACATCCTATCTACTCTGTACCTTTCCAAAGGTGGATGGATGTACTTGAATCTTGAAATCTGGATTGCAGGTTTCAATATACAGCTCATATAGTAGCCGACAGGGTACAGTGCATCCTCCACACAAATAGAAATTATCAGCTAGCCTTTAAAACAAAAATAATCAATTGGTTTATGTCAGAGTTAGAAGAAAGAATTGTTAGATTTTACAGTTCATCAGATTTACAGTGAACTCTGCAGTAGTCACTCTGATTTTATAGAAGCATAGAATCAAAAAGAGCTACTTCCTTCGTGTTAATCTGTATCCTGGGAAACAATATATTTTTTCATATAAATATATATACGTACATGCTCTGTTTATTTTTAACATTTAAACCCCTATTTTCCTTGTTTTCAACAGGTAAGAGAGGTCATGTGAGATTCTGCTAAGAAATTAACTAGTTCTCATAATTTTTTAATTAAAACAATATAACTTAGTAATACTATTATAACAGTAACACCAATGTAGACAGTATTAGAATTTCTCCTATGCAAAATGTTGTTATATCAAAGGATCTAACTTTGGTCTTCTAAACAGAAAGGTATCCACTATACCAAAAATATTAATATGAGCATTTTTCCACCTAAGATGTGCAATATGGTGTTTTGGGACAGAGTGCACAAACTAAAAAGGACCACATTCTGTTTTCATATAACCTCACTGATTTTAGGACAAGTTTAATAGGAGAACAGAATTTTAATTTACAGTTACTATATAACAGAACTACCAGGACTTAAACCAGCTTAGGTGTTTAAATATCCATCCTTTTGCCAAGTCTCTGATTCATCCTACTAATCAGAATGGTCATAGTCAAGTAAATGCAACTACTTGTGTGAATGAGGTGAGGAAAATGTATTCTTGGTTACTTATTAGCCTAAGGTACTACCTTCACCAGGAAAAAATGGATCTTTAATTATAAAATAATGCCAATGGTTTTGATGTCAGAAGATAACAGGCTACAGTACAAATATGGAAGCAAAGCTGAAGCAAAGGAGCAGAGAGATTAATTTTCAAAGAATACCACACTGCTTGTATCACGGCGGTTTCTTGCTCTAACTCTGCTTCCATTCAACCAAATTATTTATGCATATTTAATTAATTTATCAGCTGAATGCTGGTGCAGCACAGTGCCAGTTACTCACTGTGTCCTTACTGACAATTGAGTTGGTTGGGAAGGCAGACTTTTCACATTTATCAGGTGTGATAAGTCAGCTGGATTTTAAATCAGCATCCTCTGTTTTAGCACCCTAATTTCAGGCAACTCAGTTGTTTATCTTAGTTGCTTCGCAGTAGACAGCGGATAAGGTCTACAGCAAATTGTCTTGCTAGAACAGACAGCATAAATAGGGCCTCTGTGCATCTTGATGATGTTTACCTCACCTGTTATTTGTTCCTCCTCCCCTTTTTCCACTGAAGAATGCTATCTGCTTCCCCCAGCTTTCCTTCTCCACAGCAAAAGACCCCCAAATGCCTCACTTACGCCTCCTTGAAGACCATCTCCTCATCCAACAACCCAAGAGGCTGTGCTGGGCTCCCTGCCAGCTCCTCACCACCTTCAGCCCCACCATCCAAGAGCAAAGGCTTCATGGCTAGACCTGAGCAGGATCCTGCACCCAAAGATAGGGGATCTACCTCTAATGGCATATTTCCCATCATCAGGCTAAAAGGTAAATGAAATTTATTCTACATAAGAGTCCTGATGAGCTCTGCCTCCCAGCAGGCAGAAATGCTTTTTCTTCTAGAGCATCTCAAAACCCTTCACAACTGCAGTCTCAGAGGAGATTAATCTTAAGTTCAAATTCATCCTTAATATAACACCACAGGAGTCATTGGAAGTGCATCAGCAATTAATTCATGCTCCAGTAGCTGGTTTCTGTCAATAGGTTTTCCTCAGCATTTAACTACTTAGTGACAAAGTATTTGGGAATTCCATCTTGTGAATTTTTTGTCTATTAAGCTGCCAGTCTTTTTCAAATAGTAAGTCAAACACCTTCTTAGTGCTGACACATAATACAAAAATATTTCCATCAGGAAAACAATCCATACAGAATAGAGCACAGAATTCATCTTCTTGCATATTAGGCCCAAGGTTTTCAAAACCTGAGGTTTTATAGCATGTATCAAAACAGAACTGTGAATAAAGACAAAAAATTAAAAGGAAAGCATAGTAAGGGAGAAAGGTAGAAGTTAAGGAAAAAGCACAGGGGGAAAGATCTCCCCCATTTATCTACTGTGTATCCACACACTGTGTAGGGTTTTTTATCCAACTGATTTTAGGATCTCACATAGACTCCAAGAGTTTAGGGTTTGCCACCTATTCTATGTGAACCTTCAGCAACCAGACCATTGTACAGGTTGGCAGGTCTGCTGTTAAAGCATTTCTGGACCAAAATCTGGTTTGCTATTGGAAATGTACCAACTGTAAAATGAAGTTGAACATTTAAAATTTTCAAAACATGAAAAGAAGGTTGTCATGATGAAAAAAATCATTAGTTCATAATTTCAAGGATTTCTTATGATTCAGTTTTATGTTGTGTCTCAGACCTGTTGGATGAATTACCTTGTATGAATCTCTTCCTTCAGTCCTTTTAAAATGGGAGCAGTGGTATCTATATCGCAGTGAAAACACAGACTAACTCCCACTGCTCGAGTATCATTGATAGGGGGAGTAAAATTATTTCAGATTACTTGCTGACGAGTTAAAAGTTTATATGTGGTGTTACTGTTTCACAAAAGCTTCAATATTATTTACTAGCAGGACTCATCTGTGCTTGGGGAGAGAAGTAAACTAAGCCTTGTTTCTCTTTGGCTGTCACATGGCAGGTGATGTTCTTCTCAAAGCCCAAGAAAACAATGGTGACAACCTTCCTCCACTACACAGTGTCTCACTAAGGAGTTCGACCTTCAACACAAGAAAAAATAACCTTGGAGAATGTCAAACGCCCAGCATCACCCCGAGCGCCAGTGTGCCACTTACTCGAAGCCACCTATGTGCTGTAAGAGCCCACCAGGCATGAGTGGTCAAGCCAGGGAGATCCTCGAGAGCTGCCCTGCAGCATCACACCAAGTGGATGGCTGCCAGGGGCCAGATCCCAGCCAGTGCCAGGCTAGACAAAATCCCGTTTCCCCCATGTCAAACCACCTCCATATCACTAAGGCTTGCGGTAGGAGATGGTCTTTCAGGAAAGCTTCCCTGCTTTCTTGGTATCGTTTATGCATCACCGTGATGATGGGGCCTTTGCAGTATACCACACTCTTGCCCTTCGAAACGGCGAGAGGAGTTAAAAGCAGGACTCCTACACTCCCTGTGGCCAGGCAGATCCTGCGAGGCCCCCGGCAAAGGAGAGACAGCCGCGCCACCTCCCCGCTCCATCCTCGGCCACGGCCCGTCCCCGGCAGCGGGCAAGGGGACAGCACCCACCATTGGAGGACGGGGAGGTAGGTGAGGGAGGTGGGGCCGAAATAAGCCATCTCGGCCGGCTCCGGGACGGGCTGCTGTTCCGTCTCGTCCATTGGGACCGGGGTGGTGGGGCCGGGGCCGGTGGGTGCCGGGGCTGTCGGGTAACGGACGGCGGATAACGCCTCCCCCGAGCCCGGTCCGCGCCCGGCCCGCGCAGCCCCGCGCCCAGCCCGCACAGCCCCGCGCAGCCCCGCGCCCAGCCCGCACAGCCCCGCGCAGCCCCG
>WAAE01006623.1:204841-249635 GCA_013400495.1 Nicator chloris | reverse complement strand
TTTTTTTTTTTTTAAGGAACTGCAAGCGAGAAAAGGAATTTTGTGCAAATCGGAAAGCGGTGTAAATGGCCGATCATGCGGCGGTACTTCTGAGTATCACGTAGTGGCAGGAGAAGAGGGAATAGCTTCAAACTAAGCGTAGGTTTAGATTATGTGTTAGGAAAAAATTCTTTACTGTGAGGGTGGTGAGGCGCCGGCCAGGTTGCCCAGAGAAGCTGTGGATTCTCCTTTCCTGGAAGTGTTCAAGGCCAGGTTAGATGGGACTTTGGGCAGCCTGGTCTGGTGGAAGGTGTCACTGCCCATGGCAGGGGATGTTGGAACTCGGTGATCTTTATGGTCCCTTCCAACCAGGCCATTCTATGATTCCATGATTCTGTGATCACAAGTGCCGTCTTAGAAGGTTTTGCACATCTTTAAAGCCTTACTTTCAGAGTTTTCAACAGGAAGGCTGCAAACTCCCCCAATTGTTTAATTTCTCTTTGATACAGATAGATGAAAGGTCTGTCTGCTCTGCTGAAACCCTGTAAGCACTTTTCCGTCACAAGTATCCATTATGCAAAATGGGCTTTGCTGCCACGTGACAGACGAACATAAATTATGTATGGCTGGAGCATCTAAAAGCTTACTAGCTCATGGCTTAGGGTTACATCAGAGCTCAGCTTCTCAGAAACTCCCACAGCTCCCTCCTGTTAATTAGCTTCCTGAAATCCCCATGTATGACACAGAGTGGCTTGCTTCCTTCGTTATGACAATATGACCAAAGCCAACACATTGGTACACAGCAGTATTAAAGCGGGGGTAGGGAGCACAACCCCAGGAAGGGGAATGTAAGGTTACTGGTTTTCTGGTCCCTCGATGTACCTTGTTTTTGAGGAGCAGTGCACACAGATGTCATGTATGGTACAGGTTGCTTTGAATCTGTGAAGTCTCAGGCTGTGTTGAGAAGCCCATGGGAAGGTGATGTTCACTCAAGGACCCCTGAACCAAAGCCTTGAAAACGCTGTCTGTCAAAAACATAGGTTAGTGTTAGTATATGGATTGTAACCAGTACAGTCTGCCATCAATAACTGTACTTAATTGCTGATTGTGGAAGCTTCCCTCAGTAGCTGCAGATTTTGGTGTTGATTTTGTATGTCTGCAGTCTACTGACCGCCTCTGTGGGACATTTAACTTAGACAGCAAATACTCCTGCAAATACTGTAGAGCGAAAGCTTTCTCGGGTTGAAGTATTTGTTGTAAGAACTAACAACAGTGATATTGCAGCAGCTGTAAGACTTGTGTGGTGTTGCCATGTCAGTACTCCTGGAGCTTCTGCAGCAGCTCTGGCAGTAGGTGCTGCCTGGGACACTCACGGCCAGTTCAGCTGTGCCTGTCCATTCTGCACTCACAGCAGTGCTCTCCACTCCATGCACCTAAGGAAGATGAAACCTCATCTCCAGTTTCCAACAATTGGCATGCTTATGTGTTTGCATGTGCTTCTGAGTCCTGGTCATCGTTCTCAATGTTCATGACCAACAACTGACTTTTTGGGACTATTTGAAACTATACATGGTGAAGTTCCCTAGGCCCAAAGACACCTTAGCAGGAAAAATCCCAAAAAAACATTTACAACTTAGCTAAAACTGAAGAATGGTAAATAGAATATTACTGTTATAACAGACTGAAGTAAGGGAAGTGATATAGATCAGAAAGTCCCTGGACAACACCTAATACTCAGAAAGGTTTTGATGAAAAGAAGCAAATGCTGCACAAAAAAGCCTGTCCAGTTACTGTCTATGGCTTGAGAGATACCAATTAGATCACAGCATTCTTCCTGCCTGGTTTGCAGATAATGAGATAGACAGATCTGTGAGCTGTTCAGGTCTTGACATACTTTTTTTTGATTAGGGCTTTCTCATTTTTTTCCAAAAAGGACTCTTTATCTTTGAGGTAATTCTAACAGTTGCTTTTTTTTGTTGTTTTTTATTTTGGGGGGGGGGAGTGGGGAGTGAGTGGGAGAGAAGGGATTCTGACTTTAAATGCCAGGCTGTTAATAGAATTTGGTTGAAAACCTGAAATCAGTTTCTTCAGTTTAAACCAGGCAGATAGGTCTGGTGGAGATAGATTTGGTCAAGCCATAGTAAATCTTTATTCTTGCATAAGCTGAAAGCTCAAAGCTCTTTATTGCTGTCATGGACATACTCCTTGCATAAAATTACAGAGTATATAATGAACATGCACTTTGACTGAAAAAAGACTTGGTATAAAATTAGCAGTATGGTTGAACAGATTAAAAGGTGTACAAAAAAAGCTTCCTTCCTCTGAATTTCACCCATAGCTAGGACAAATTTATCCAAACTTTGAGGTAATAGACATCTCCAAAATGTTGTAAGGAGTGTCTTTAGCACAAAATTGCCCATTCAGATTACTATCTGCCCTCAGCCCCCTCATCCTATATTCACGGGAAGATTTGGATACCTTGGGAAATTTGGATACCTTGTAAGGTAAACGGATTGTGTAAGAGCTCTTGCTGGTGACAGCTGTCTTGTCAAAGCAAGTGCTAACATCTCTCAGATGTTTACAGTTTTAAAAATAAGTGCTTTATAAGATTTTTTAATACTTAAGCAAAAGTATGTATGAAATTACCATTAAAGCAAGTGAATCTACTACAGCTTCCACCATTACCAGCAGCAATGAACATAGGTGACTATAGTCAATTACATGTTTCCCCTAGAGATGCAAAGGCCTGAAGGGTATTTATTGCATTCATTCTCATGTAGGAAGGAATGGGTACAAGAGCTTGAAAAGGAAAATCAAAAATACAAATCCTTCCCTCACACGCACCAAACCAAGGTCCTGGAGCAACGTATCATTAACTTTTCCATATGAAAAGTTAAAAGAATTGGGTCACTGGGTGTAAGAGCCCCGTTGGACAAAGGCAAGCATCCCAATTTGAGAAATGTGTCGGTACATTTTATTGGTTTGTTTGTTTGTGGTTTTTTTTGTCTCTACTAGTTGGCCTACCAGGGACAAAATTACATCTGTGCAAAGGTTTACTCATTTTCCCTTCCTCTGAGATCTGAATAATGCCAATGATCAGGCATTACCTAAATCTGATCGGTTTACTATGAGCAGAGATCTTCAGTCATAGTTATCTTTCAAACTTTAGTTTGAAATAGATCACTTGAAGGAATCAAACAAACACAAAATTTATTTCTGATTGTGTCATGACATTTGAAGCAGCAGCAAAAATAAAATAGGATTGCTAGCACCTCCTTAAGTATAATGCTTTAACATTATAGAACGCTATGTCCTTCACAAGCCACGCACTTGGACATGAATGCACATGAGGAAGAGGAAGGCTCCTCTCCCAAGTGCCTGTGGCATGTGAACTCTTTCGTGTATGAAAATCCAATTCAGCAAAGCATGTCAGCATGTTTGTAAGACTGCTTCATTTCAGCAAAGCATTTAAGAATGTGCTTAAATTTAAATATGTGCTTAGCTGAATCGTTCTGCTGAGTGGGGATTGATGGCTGAATTGAGGCATTAAGCATTAATGAGGGAGCTGGGAACACAAAATAATATGTAAATTGGGATGTGTCCTGTCATGACTAGAATAAACTGATTCAAACAATGCAATCATTGTGTGACTTAAGATCTCTTGAAAGATGTGAAGCCATTAGAAATATTTAAGACCTGGTGACTTGAGATGGGACACAATCACTGACAACCACTAAGTCTTCCACTCATCTCAAATCACCTGGTTTTGGAGTGTCTAGTGGAGAGGCTGGGTGAAAATCTCTTCCACACAGTAACTGAAACACTTAACAGTCTGTTGGCACATCGTTAATTCCACTGCCCAGGGCAGTGTCATCTACTGATCTTCTTTTAACTAGGATGAAGGATGAATTCTTTGACTGCTTTTGGTCCAGCCACAACTGGTAGCAGGGTCTGTCTGAGCAGCTCTGTCCCTCTTGTCTGGAGAGACTCTGGTGTGAACACTTCCCACGGGGCCCTGCTGGTCACCCTTCCTGCTCCTGTATAGGGCAGCGCCTCTAGGAAGGTGACTGTGGAGCTGAGGACTCTGGTTTCCACCGTGTGCTGACACCTGCTCTTTATACTTGTTCTTTAGACCAGCTTAGGGCAGCCAAACAGTTTATACAGTGACTCATGAAGATGGAGATATGGATAAAAGCCTATCTGTCCGGAAGAGGCTGAGGTAATGCTTGCAGAAGAAAGCAACTGCTTCATTTCTGCTTGGCAGAAGATGTTGTGCTTGCTCCTCCAAGTAGAAATAGCTTTTTTGATGCTTCCCTGATACATTCTTTTTGTGGTTTTGTTTTGCTTTTTACATTTTGGATGCATACTGGAGTTAACTTTCTGTTTAATAGGACAATCTATTATTAACAGCTATGCTATAAACTCTGCAACAGTGATGCTAGGTTTGCATATTAGAGTAATTCGAACAGAAAAAAAATTCTGTGCAATAAAAGCAGTGGTGAGTCATGCAGAACAGCCCCGTCTATCTCAGAGGCTGGAAACAGCAGCTCTTACATTAGCTCCTGTGCCTGATTTGCAGACGACATGCAAAAGACCCTTGATTGTATTTGTGTGTCAGGAATGTTTACAAAGTGAATCAATTAGTTCTGAAGTAAGGAATGGCATTAAGGGCAGCTTTCAAATGTGTTCAGGATAAAGTCCAGCTACAAAAGTTTTTAGAAGAGAGAAAACATCACCCTCCTCCACAAAAATACAGACTACTGTGAAAATAGGTGCTTTCTTTCTTTTTTCTTCATTACAAAAGGTGAAAATGTTTCACTTAAATAGCTACATTAACCAATAATTTTCTTGAAAGTACTTGTTAAGAGATTCAGCATAGTGTTTGACATAATTAAATGACAATGCAGTTAACAGTTAACTCCTCTGAAACTACATTTTATTGTAACAAATACAAATCCTGACTCGGTAATTTTTGAGGGTAAAGCATATGTTACATGAGTAATGTAGTTTCATCTTTTCACCTTTTGAATATCTTAGGCCAAATGGTACATCAGAGAAACATTATATGCAAGTAGTGTTGGGGTGGTATGATTAAAACTGCATACAGTTCTGTATTCCTGTTATTCTTTTACAAATCCTGTTTTATCCTTCGAACTAGAAACATAGTAGGAGATAGCGTGATTTATGCCTTGCTTATAGTTACATAACTGACATTTTCATATAATATTTTATCTCAGATTACCAATAAATTTGAGAGAGAGAAAAAACACCCTAACTGACTTAATAAGCCCAACCACTGTAGGAACAATGAAACCTGAAGTACCACGACCCATCTGAACTGCTCAGATCCACCAGGACCCCTCTTTGATCAGGGAGGTGAATTAAACAACCTCCAGACATCCCTGATCACCTAATTTATTCCATGATTGCTGCATGGTCTCTTTCTTAATTGCATCTGAAGCATTTGTGACTTGTCTATGTTTGGCTTTTGTTCAAATAAGTAGAACGTTCATTTATGTTGCTGGCAGTAGTGTTGCTCTAGCTGCAGCAGTGTACAGATACAGCCAAGGCAAACTTTATAAAGAGAAATCTTTTACTTGGGCCAGTTCATACAGCTAGACTAGATACAGATACTGTATGCCCACACAAATTTTGTTGGATCTGAAGCTAGCAGCAAACACGTGGCTGATAAAGGTTGGGAACAATTGCTCTGGTAGAATGAGAGAGTGTTTCTTTTTCCTAATTTAGTGAATTAGATTAGACTGATATGGTTTAGGACGACAAGATGTCTGCTATACCAATTGATATTCTCTGTTTTCATTGGAATAAATTACAAAATCAACCTTTGTGAAAAACTGGATTTGAAATTCCCTTTTGAGGAGCTTGTGTGTTTATACTCTGGCCCCACAGCTTTGCACTGACATGAAGGAGCTCTGGGGTGGTTGGATTGTGACCAGCCATGGAGGAGCTCTGGACTGATCAACATCCTTCATTTATGATCCTGATTGGTGACCCTGATCTTGAACTACACTCCATCATTTCTGACACTTACAAATACTTTCCTAACTGCTAAGTGCTCCTTAGATGGCTTACATAAAGTATTTTCACCTCTGCAAACTTCTTATTTTGACTGTGTGCTATTTGTAATGTGGGACTGGCCCTCTGGTTGGTACTGTTGGAGTTTTGCATGAGCAAAGACTAGAGCTGAGAGAATACATACCCTAAGTATTCATTTGCATTCAAAAGGGAACTTCCATTTAACTGTGGTTGTAATCCTTTCATATTTGTTTTCTATGAATATGGGATCATGTGAGCTTTACTAGCATAATACTTCTCTGTGAGAATGCCCATGTGACTTACTCATGGGAGGCAAACATTTAATTCAAATGTTGCATTTCCAAAAGGAGGTTCAGAATTTTCTATTGACTTTGTTTTGATTACTTATTCAAACTAAATGTTATGATCTTTGAGGATAAAGCAAAGCAAACCTAGGCAATATTATAGTCAGTGGGACTATAAACATTCACGCTCAACTTGCTAATTTTTAAAAGTTGTATCAATATATGCCAAAAGATATATGGGGTTTAAATTCACTTTTCTCAATTTATTGTAGAAGATACTTTCCCAACTGAAAATGTCAATGTGGATTACAATATTCATCAATGGGATCATCTGCAGACCTACAATTGTTCCCTGAAGTATTTAATTCACAGTTTTATAACAAGCACATTTCAGACTTGAGCTGCAGATCTACAATTGATTCAATGTAAACTTTGCCAAGGAAAATCCTCTGGTAGGATCAAAATATGTGAGTTAGAGATGCAGGATGTGGTTGCTTAGTTACTAAGCAGGAGTCTACCTGAAAAGCACAAAGGGTATGGAGAGCACTTCAGAGTATGGACAAGGGTTTTGCCCTTTAATTTTGACTGACATTTCTGCTGAATGTCAAAATCTTAAATGTGGAACCAATTTTAATAAACAGTGACTCCAGTCTGGCAACCTCATTGCTACTGCAGCCAGTGGTAGTGCAACCATCAGGGAAGATAGAATCACTGAGGAAAATTTAGACAAAAAATTTAGACAAAATTTAGACAACATTTAGTTTTAAGAGGCATTCAAGAGGCATGTTAGAGAATGTACCTTGGATATTTTTCTCTCATATGCCATCCTAGTTGCCCTCAGATAAACAAATCACAGAGATTTATCTGTTTTAATATTTTCAATATATCATTGGATAATTTTTAATAATTTTTATAACTGTTTAAATTAAAAAAATAAAAATATTGTTAACCTATAGTAATTAAAATTAGTTTTTTCTTGAATCTGATTCTTGACAGAAACAGTATTTAACAAGATTCTGTGGTGTTTCTGCAATTTGCCAAAATGTTTTCAAATATTTATAGCGTATTTTCACCACTGTCTTGAAAATAATCAAGAAGACAATGGATTATTCCCCTTTCAATTGTGCAACAATAAGTTAGAATCAGAAATGTTTTCCATGATTTGAAGCCTTAATGGCCACAGGCAAAAATATTTTTAATTCAAATCTTTAATGGTTTTCATAATTGAAAGAAATGCTAACATATTGTTAGGAATGCTCAAAGCTTCTGTTTTAGAAGATATGCAGTTTTGACTATGAGTGAATCTTGGAAAACAGCATGATTTAATTTGCCATCACAGTCAAGTGTTCTATATGAATGATATCAGACAATCTTATGACATACTTTTTTATGCTTCTGCAGCTGTCATCTTGTCTTTTTCCAATTTTCTTAGCTACAAAACAGGTGTCAAACATCTTGTCTGTAGAAGTTACTCTGGTATTATTTTATCACTCACACCATTTATAACCATTAGTGTACCTAAGGATGCAATTAGTTAAGAAATCTCTGCATAAATTGCAGTAAATATTTTATTAAGCTATGCACAGTCATTTCTTTAATCAAATTTTAGATAGTACAGAACATTTTTCTAGAGCTTGCATCTTCATGGCAGGTTGTAGTCACAGCTATGGCTACAGTCTGTGTAGAAATGTAGCGTGACCAAGAAAAAATAGATAATTAATATGTAAAGCCTACCTTACTGTGGCCTGTGCAATACCCATTTTTCATACCTAAACTCAAATGCTGTTTCCCATACAGTTACTCTTTACCCATGTGGAAATGCATGGGAAGGATGTCCAGCCATGACCTTGCTCTCTCTGCTGCCATGAGGGCTGGAGGGATGCACCTGCATGCCCTTGTTTTCTTCCTCACTGTGTGGAGAGGCACAGAAGGCCAGGAGCATGGCACTCCAGCAGCTGAACAGCTAAGGGACCACAAAATACTTTGCAGGTGGGCCTCTGCTTCTCCAGTGGGGTGAATATTCACAAGTCTTCTCTGATCTCTGGCTCACTCTCGTGGGCTCTTTCATTTCAATTTTAGTTGGAGGCCTTGGTAAAAGGGCATATTCACCCCACTTCTGAAGGAATCTTCCATCTCTGAAACCCTCAACCACACCTTGTCATCCAAATTACTTTTTCCCCCTCTCTCTCCTATTCCATCTTGTGGCTTCCTTCAGCTGCCCTCCTTCATGAACAGTTCCTGGCACACAAGCAGGTTAATACAAGAAAATCACATCGAGATGAAACCTCTCGAGATGAAGCCTCTTCAGGCTGCTGAAGCCTGGCTGGGACTTAACAAGAACCTCCCGTAAGGGTTCTCCTGAGCAAATCCTATTGACAGCAGGCTACCATGGTCAGTCCAAACACTGAAACATTGCATTTAAACACACCAGAAGCCATTGGCAAAGTTTTATAGTGTTATTCCTTGCACATCATCTCCTTGGGTGGGTTAAGAGTACAAGTGATGGTCGGAGCAATGTTGTATTTTAACAGGAAAAACACAAAGCAGCATCTACAGTTCTTACTTCAGATGAGCAATTTAGCATAGTTTTAGAACTATATATAAAAAAGTGGTTTCTTTTAAATGCTGTGATTAATTATTACTGAAATGCTACGTTTCTTTGGGCCAAAGTTTTCTTCAAAAATGAGATTTAATCAAGAGGTACAGTGCTTAATGTTACTCTGTGCAGGTTTGATTGATTCAATTTTATTCTTGCTCCTGCAAAAATGAATGCAATAAGACATGACTCTTAAATTAAAGAGTGGATTATCACCTTCAGGGACGAGTCAAAGGATTTAGGAAGAACCTCAATTAAGGGATGGATGAACATATTAACGACAAGGAGTTAGCATTCACTGTCTGCTAGGTTGAAATAAATGAAGACAATCTGAGCATGTGTATGACAAAGCTTTTTCAGTTTCCTGAAACCACATTTGTTAACTATTAACACATGCTAAAAACTCTGAAGCCTTTGATAAAAGGTTGAGAAGTAAGATGTGCATGTTAAACCCAAAGTAATTTTTCATTATTAGTAATATTATTAAATGTGGTATTTTGTCCTGTTTGTTTTTGTTGGTTGGGTAGTTGCTCATGTTCTGCCAGTTAATCCTGTTCTTTTGCCTGTCTTAATTATAAAGCACCTAATAACATAGTAACTGCTTCTAATAAATTAAAAATACCTGGATAAATAGAGAGGTGGTGTTGTCTATTAGGCACAATATCCAGGTTTGGTTAAAACCAGGAAAGTCTGCTTGAGCTCTTAAAGGAGCTTCTGCAGCTTGACACAGATATAAAAGACTTGCTCTCAGCTCTAGCAGAAATGCCTGAAGCATAAGGACCTGGGAACTTCTGTTCAAGGATAGAAAGAATCAGCACACACAACATCAGATTTTTTTCTGTTCAGCCCTCATAAATATTGTTGCTAATTCTACATGTGACAGTGAAAAGCATTTTGCAGCCTTGTGAGGTTTTGACATTTTCAGTTTAGTGTGGTTTAACCACAAGCTGTGTAGCTTGGAGAAGAACAACCTGCTTGTGCATTTCTCCAAAAGCCATGGTTCATGTGCCTCTGAAACAGAGAGGATAAAATGCCCAGGCTGTGGCCAGTTTCAGTGTTTGTCACATCAGTGGTGCTGCCAGTCACCCTGCAAAGCCAATGCAATGTGGCTGTCACAATGCTTACAATAACTTCTGATATTCTGAAACAACTGGGACTTGCCATGGACTTCTAAATCAAGCCCTTATAGTTCTCCTCTTCTTAGTATATAGCAACTCTTAGAGGCTGGGTTTAGCCAGTGTTTCAGAGTGAGGTCTCAGCAAAATTTGGAGTGTTTCATGTATGAGCCCATATAGAAACTGAGTTCTTTGAAAACCCTTGTCATCATTACCTAAGTGCAACTTTATCATTCTACAGCAGCAACCTTTCTGGGGACCTCACCATGGGTGAAAGTACTGAGCTGAGGAAAAAAAAGGAATCAGGAGAAAATGTACTGCAGTAACCCCTTATTAGTGAATGAATGCACAGTCATGCATACTTCAGCTATCTGCTTTGATATCCAAATACAATAGAGCTATAGACTAGGCTCAGAATTTGACCTTCAGTATCTTTCTGCCAGGGCATTTATTCCTCAACTGGTTTCTTTAGTCTTAGGCTGTTTTTGTGCTAAGTAGTGAAGAAGTCTGGTAACCCCTGCTGTGCCAGAGGAGATATGCCCTGTACAGCAACCATGGTGTAAGTCTGGCAAACTTGAGCCTAACATGTAATGACATCTCCTGCCAATCCTTCTTCATCCACAGAACCCAAGCTTTAAGCTTCTTAATGATGGCATAATGTTTACTTCCTTTTCAATGTAGGTATAGAAGGGATCTGAATAAAATTTATCCCCTCTTGGTCATGAAATATGTTGTGAAACACAGGTTGTACAGCTGAGAGCACAACAATTTGAGGATAGAACTACCTCTAGAAAAACCATTTCTGTTGCTCTGCACATTTCTATCTGCCTTTTATATCACTGTTTATCTTTGTTATTATAAAATACATCCTTCTGCATGGTGGTCATAGCTCAAAGATTATTTGAAGGGAATGTCTCTTGACTGGCATTTGACTTGCTCAAGCCTTTGGAATTCTTGAAATGTAAAGATTTATGTTTTGTTTTTTTTCTTTTGCTCTGCTTGTCCCTTACCTAAGTATGTATAGATGTATATCTCTATCTCCAACTGGCTGATTAAAATAACTAGTGCAGAGGAATTCCCATCCTAGGAACAGTATCTTCTGCTCTATCTGTGTCTTCAGTCAATTCTTGTCTTTTGAGACCTGGAGGAAAAATACACAGTAAAAACACAAAATCATGGTGCAGGAAGTATTTTCCTCTTTTTTTTAGCAAATATTTTGCTGACTATATTCCTTTGCTACAATAGTGAAAGCCCATCCACCTATAGAACATGATACTACAGCTTTGAGTAGGGGGAATTATTTCAACAAACACAAGGCCCTGATGACTTTATGACCAATTATCAGAACTGCTCATTCCCCTTTAATAGTAGGGTTGATATGAGGATGTATTTTGTGAGTCTCCATAGGACTGGGCCAGATACCCTGAGTTTTAAAAAGAGAGAAGAACACTTCCCCATTAGGTAACAATCTAAAACTGTTTTAACATCCCTGAATGGTTTCTCCTTCCTAAAAAATTTTTTTGTGCTAAAATATTTTCAGAGTGTAAGCTGGTGCCTTTGGTAACAGCTGCATTGACATATGCAGAACACATGTGAAAAAGGCTTTGTCACCACATCTTAGCATTACAGGTAGTGTGTTTTATTGACAGCCATAAAAAAATAGAAAAAAGTGAGGCTTAAAGCAGAGGTCTTGCACTTGGCACAAAAGAAGCAGGCTTGTAATGTTCATAGTTTCTAGGGGAGCTCATTGCCCCTAAGATGGGGTATGCCATTATGGGAAGTTCTCTACAAAAGGGAGGAGCAAAGCTGGGCATCAGTCTTCACACAGTAACTTCAGGTGAGTTTGAGACCTGGACTACTGAGTGCTGTGGAGACAACAGACTTGGGCTGGAGTCAGCATTGTAGGAAAACACTAAGTGGGTACTAGTCCTAATCTGTGTGGGTGAGAGGAAGTATTGCAGCCTTCTGCACTTGCTGGAATTTCCTAAGAACTCATTACTTCTCACTCATGTGCGTGACATTGCTTTGGTCTAGACAGGAGCTGACAAAAGCTTGTATAATGGGGAACAGGTCACCATCTGATGCTGACTCCCACGAGCATTAAATGACATTGTTTTTCCAGCCAGTTATCATAAATAGCATTTTCTGTTAAAACACATGACAAAAGCTCTATTACATTTTTTGCTCTGCTTTGAAAGAAATCCCCTTCTACAATTCATGGTCAAATGTGGCTAAAAGATTCTGGAATGGGACTTTTGTGATCAGAATTTTCTGCTGTGAATTGAAAAAGAAAAAAATAAGTATCTTCTTTGTCAAGGGGGTTTAAAGTTGACACAATCCAATGTAAAAACTTCCACATAATCTAAAATGACCAAGGTTATTTATACAAGATAAAGTTTGATAACAAAAAACCCTTCAGAAAAGTCGTATTACCAGACAACAGTAATTCAAAAGTGACCACATAATATTTTTTCTTTTATTCTGGATGTCAGCATCTCTCATAAATAAACAAATATGTAACTTGCCAGATGTATGATCCAAATCCTTCATGTTCTGAAAACAGACAGTAACTCAAAAAAGATTTTTTTTTTTTAAGAAAAATACAATATTTGACTGACCCTGTGAAATTTACCCCTCTGCTTCAGCCCTCACCTGCACCATCACACTTCAGGTCACTGCCCTCTTGGGTGTGCTATCACATGTGCTTCTTGTGATCAGTGCTGCTCAGTGAAATGATCCAATTTAGTCCTCAAATGGTGCAAGCAGTTGAGCTGGTGCAGAGGAGAAGGCACTAACATCTAAGGAAGGGATGAGTACAAGCCCTGTGCACTGTATAACATCCCAGCCCAGTGCACAATTGAGACTAGTATTTCGTGGAATCCCCCCTCCTCCTGTATTAATTAATTAATGACAGGGACTCCCCCACCTGCTGGGCCCTGGTGATCAACACACCTCATTTGTTGAAAGGTGCTGGCCTGAGGGTTTGGCCCATGGTGACTAATGCTATTCCAAGGGATTTAGCAGCTAGCACAATCAAGGCCCTCTTCCCAGCAGATACTCTGCTTAAGAAGTTAAGATGTTTGAATACAAAAGGCATGGCTAAACTCCATCTCCACTAGCCCTGCAGACTGAGAATGGTCCTGGATGTTGCTCCTTTATGAGGATGTCTGCCTACATACTTATTCATCCATCTTGGCCATACCACATGATCTGTAAAGACAAAATTATTATCCACTGTCCCTCTGCAAACTCTCATTGATCACTCTGGAGGGAACACAGAGGCCTTGTGAAGTACTAACAGAATTGTAGAATCACAGAACAGTTTAAGTTGGAGGAGACCTTTAAAGGTCTCCTCATCTAAACCCCTGCAATGAGATGGGACATCTTCAACTGGATCAGGTTGCCCAAAGCCCCATCCAATTTGACCTTAAATACTTCCCATGATAGGGCTTCTGCTTCCTCTCTGAACAACCTGTTCCAACGTACCTTCATTGTAAAAAAATTCTTCCTTAAATCTAGTCTAAATATACCCTATTTTAGTTTAAGACCTCTTGTCCTATGCAATGAGCCTAAAAGTTTTGTCCCCACCTTTCTTGTAGGCCCTCTTTAAGTACTGAAAGGCTGTAATAAGGTCTCACTGAAGCTTTCTTTTCTCCAGGCAGCATAACCCCAACTGTCTCACAATTTCCTCATAGGAGAGGTGCTCCAGCCCTCTGATGACCTTAGTGGCCTGTCTTTGGACCTATCCCAACAGGTCCATGTCCTCCCTGTGCTGGGGACCCCAGAGCTGGATGCAGCTCTCCAGGTGGGGTCTCACCAGAGTGAAGCAGAGGGGCAGAATCCCCTCGCTGGCCCTGCTGCTTTGGGTGCAGCCCAGGACACAGTTGGCTTTCTGGGCTGGCAGTGCACACTGCCGAGTCGTGTCCAGCTTTTCATCCACCAGCACCCACAGTCCTGCTCTGCAGGGTTGCTCTCAAGCCCTTCTCCCCCCAGCCTGTATTGACCCCAGGGATTGCCATGACCCAGGTGTAGGATCCTCTCAGAGCAACGGGCTGAGGCCTCTTGCTAGCCCTCCATCCCTCTGACCTCGGTGTGTCATCTCACAGCTTCTCACAGGCAAGCCTGGCATTATCCCCCTCCCCCCTCAAGTCTAGTTTAAAGCTCTGTCAACAAGCCTCTTTAACCTGTGAGCAAAGACCCTATTCCCCCTTAATTATGGGGGAAAAATTAAAGTTTAAATTTGGCCAGTCTTCAACTTAAGTCTTAACACAGACGTAATTTGACCCACAGCCCCTGAATGCCATTGAAAGGAAAGCTGCAAAATAATCAGTTTTGGGGCTGGAAGAAAATTTCTGGGCAATGCTTCTGAATCCTTTTGATGTAGTACTGTCATCTTTGTTAGTTAATACTTCTAGCAATGAAATAGCTTTGATTTGGGTAGAGCTCAGAACTTCTCTGCTTTCTTAGAGAAAACAAAATTATGCTGATTTGTATTTTTTCCTTGTGCAGGCTGCATTTGTTTGCACACAAGATGTGAATAATGAAGGAGTCTACAAAATTCAGCTGGTGAAATTCTATCAGAGTTTGTAACAAACAAAACAAACACAAAAACAGCCCATCAAGTAAAAATGGCTGATTGATGCAAAAGACAACACAGATGGAGGTAATGGGGTTTTGAAAGAGGAATTAGAGAAGATCTGAATGGAAGCTCGTAAATCTGCAGCAATTCAGCTTTGCCAAGAATTGCAGTGGGAAATCCTCATTATGGGAGATATATCCATTCTGTACTCACCCATGAGAGCTTTGCTAGGGCAACCACAGGGAAAGCAGGAGACCCAGCCATCAGCATTCCTGAGCCCTGCCAGCCTGCACTGCTGACTCACAAGGGAGCCTTGAGTGAGTCACTCATTGCCAGATGCTTCCACCTGACCTTGTCAAGGTGCTGCAAACAAGGAAGCAAAACAGACTCACCTTTGGCAACTCCGGCAAACAAGTTTTATCATGTTGTATTCCAGCTTCTGCCACACCACCAGCAAGCAGTGTGGCCAAGGAAGAAGCTTTAGGTCAGGCCAAGCCATTTTTGGGGCTGGGAGCCATTGCCCTGGCGTGGCAGACTTGTAAAGGAGTTGTTTGTAACAGAGGAAGACTTGACTGTTGCAAAGGAAACATGACAACGGGTAGAAAGTTCTTTCTACACAGAAAGTGGAGAACCTGGTTAGTGGAAAGCTCTTTGTACAGAAGCAGCAGAGAAGCCAGTGGCTCAGCAGATCCTGTGGGAAAGATCAGTGAACAAGGAGGATGCAGAGTCCCAGGGAGGGAGCACACAAACATATGAAAAAGCCTCCTACCACGCAAGCTCAGCTGAAGGACTTCGATAGAGGCTGGTCTTAAATCTTCCACCAAATGGGAAAAATATCACTGCTTCTAACAGTGGGCTAGTGAATCTGGGAGGGCTACAAAATCTGGGGATTTTTATGTTTTATTCCACCAGTTTCTCACCAGAGGGCATGCCACATTGCTAGTCTGGGAAGGGCAGTCCTCGGTGTGACAATCTCTCTCAAGGCAATTGCTGTGGCATGCTCTTTCTCTTTTATGGGATCCGATGTGGGCAGCCTGATGTGTGCTAGAAAAACATTATCAAAAGTTTCTGAAATAATTCACTTGGGACTGCATTTTCCTGAGGGTTTTTCTCTGCAGTGTCTCTCTGTAACATCTCTTGTACCACCACTAACACTGGGCTGGACTAACATGACTTGCAAAGCCTAAAAAAAGACCTGAGACCTGAGTGTTGCGTGGTCAGACCTGCAAGCTCAGGGGAGAAGGAGCCATAATCACCCTTATCCTTGCCTAAGCTTCACCTCCCCTTGCCTCCCAGCACTGGCTCTGGATCAAACTTCTCTGTTTCATGACAGGAGACAATGCCATTAATCACATTGTTGCATCCAGTATTTACACATAGAAAAATCAAGCCGTGTTCCAGGTTATTGAAAATCCCTCCTGAGTGCCAGCAGAGGGTTAGTTTTAGGCTGCAGCTGCTCAGATATCATTACTGGTAAGAATCTTTACTACCAGCTGTAGGGGGAGATTCTTTGAGGGGTGGGGTGGGGAGGAGAGAGAGGCTGCCCTGCAGAGCTGTAATCCGGGGTTTAGAGTTAGCCCACATCTCCTACAGAGTCATATAAAGTGCCATTAAAGTCAGTACAGGAGCTCTCACTGCAGCAGGCAGCTTAGACACAAACACAGGCAACAAGCTGTGTCCTGAGTGCTCCCCCCCACTTTGCCCATCTTCCCCCATGCTCTGCCAGGACTGTGAGATGCAGGAGGATTTGGGATGGGTCTCAGCTCCGTTGGGCTGATGAAGGTAAACTGATGTGAGTTATATGGTTCCTGTTCCCTGTTACTGTGACCGTTCTGTGACACCTGAAATCTTCAGGAAGTGATTCATAACAACGCATTTGCAGCAGGTTATGTGCACTAAGGGAGCTATAGGAAGAGGTGTCAAGAAATCATCACAGACATGGGTAAACCCGGCTATGTACCACCAGCAACACAGAAAGCTGTCCTGAGCTGCTGGTACTGACCCAACAAGCCAGGCTGTGTTTTAGCAGGTGTGTCTGCACCAGGCTGTAGATCCTCCCCAGCACTCCGGGTGTCACCCAGGTAGGGGATGGACGTCTCTCTGTGCGAGGTCTCACCCTGACACCACAAAGTGCTCCACGGGGAGCAAGCCTTCATTCAGAGAGGGAGAACCTCCATGAAATAAGTGCCTCTCTTGTTTCTGCTCTGTGACTCTGTTAGAAAACCAGGCTAGTGAAATACACTTGCCAATTTTAATCCCTGGATAGCACAGTGAAACCTCATGTCCTTTGTGCTGCTTCCAGCTACAGCATTAGCTTTGCTAAACATATTAAGTGTTAGAATTTTTGTTCTCTCTTGGTAGAAACAGAGAAAAATAATACTTATGCTGGAGCTGACCCATTTGAACTAGTGAAACACTGAAAACTCCCAGTTGTCTTTGAATAGAAACATTTCAAAGTATTGCCTAAATATTTTGGACCAATATTCAAACTACGTTTTCTTTGTGAGATATTTTATTTGATGTTTGCAAAATATTTGATGTCTGCAAGCTATTGGATTTGACTCTCAGCTCATGTTGAGCAGTAAGCAACATGCTTTTTGCCTGCAGGACTAAAGCTTTCCTCCTGACAACTGGTGACTTGCACACCATTGTCTTTCTTTCTTTGCATTTCTGCAGGTAGTTAATGCTAAATAATTTGCAGAATAGCTTCTACTCACTAATAGAAAAACCATTATGCTATCTCAGAAGTTACAGTTAATGAAACGATGAGGTTTTACTTGCAGTGCACCTAAATGTTTTATTTGCTCCTTGAAAAGAGCTATAAGCTTATTTTCTCTTTCTGAAACTATTAATGGGCATATTTTCTGTCACAGCCAGGATTGTGTATATTACGTGAACAGCTGTCTTGTCAAATTCCTTTGAGCAAATCATCATTTAGTACTGCAGGTGCAAATTCTTCTGCAGCCAGTGGGTGTAGCAAGTACATATCCCAGACCTGCATTTTCCCTGTTGAATCGAACTGCCTAGATCCTCAAAAGACCAAATGGGACAAGGGGAAAAATGGGAGCCGTGAATTGCAGTATCACTAATGGCCTGGTGTGTTGGAAGGATATAGACACGTGCTTTTTGGAGACATAACCCCTGTCCAGTGATGAGAAAAGCTGGGGAAAGTGGTGACATTTGAGAGGCTGGGAAAGAGATGTAGCAACTGGAGTGGGAGAGCATGACTGTACCCACTGTCAGAGTTTCAGCGCACCAAAGCCAGGGTGCCTCACCCCATAATGACACAGCTAAATGGAAAGATTTTGTTTCTTTTGTGTCTCCACCCAGTTAGATAAAGATATGGCTAATGAAAGCCAGGTCACACCTGTCTACTGGCACCTTTTCCTCTCTCATTACGCGTGTTACCTTCACAGATAGATTTATCTCGGCACAGCGATAAAGGAGGTTCTTTTTGTTTGTTTTCTGTTTTCTCTTTAATTTTAGAGGAAGTGTTTCATACCTGAAAGGTACAGATTACAGTTGCTTTTACTTTCTCTAAACTTAACTTTGGTGGAAAAATGGGAGCTGCTGAATCTGTTGTGTTTGACCCACTAGACAATATATATGCACATAAAAAGTTGGGATTGCACAGATTATAGCCCTCTGACAATAGCTGATTAAAAGCCATGAAGTAAAACCAAGGATATCTTAAGCAATTTCATGAAATGAAAAATATTTATGTTTTTGGCTTTAATATTTTCATATCTCTTTTTATCTTTTTGCATATTATGATTTAAAGGAATTTTAATTCACCTCAAAATACTTGTTAATTCAATAGAAACACTTCACTGTCTACTATAGCTGGTTCTAGACCTGCATCTTCTATCAAAACCTTCTCTGAGGAAATCCTATTTATTTCTAACAGACAACCCAAATCAGGATAACAGAGTTCAACCTACAATGAATTAGGAATGTAGACATGGCTCAGCTGAGAAAACACAGGTTTCAGTTAATTGTGGAATTATCTGTCCTGAAGCAAAAACCTTTCTTGAATGTACTGTGTGTTCAGATGACAGAAAACTTTTTCAACTTCAAGCCTACAGCAGAATAATAAAGTCCTCATGTTGAAACTACAGGTGCTTCATGCAACACTGAGTAAATTACTCCAGAGTGAGTTTGGCTAGGGAGAAGTGACAGTCTTTTATTTGTTGCACAAGCACCTCAGTCAGTCTGTCTGCTCAGGTTTCTGGAAACCTCTGTGGTCTGATTCACTATTTCCTTACTGTTTGTTTTGGGACTGGGAGTAACTATGCAAACATGACGTTGATGCAATGTTGTAGGGAGTATCTAGGCTAATCCCTGCATTCAACTTCTGAACATGTTTGTTGAGAGCAAGGGCTTGGATTCCTTACTGTCTTCTCGCCTGTGCTAAGCCTATGGACATATAGGCACCCACAGTTTTTAAACTTATTTTCCAACAAAATCACCATATGCAGTGAAAGAGAGAACTTCTAGTGTACAGTGAAATGTTCTAACAGTTGGCATAAGGACATATCTAGCACAAAACATGTATTTTCACATTAAACCTTTTTGCAAATTTGCAGCTTCTAAGAAATCATCGTTGTCTTCAAAATCATCTGAGGTAGTCAGGCTAACATCTTGGTTTTGGTTTTGGTATTGATGGCTTAGTGCTTTCAGGGAAGAACTAGAATTATCTTCCCTCCAGATTTGTTTAAATATGTCCAAAGATATAGTAGTTCTACCAGGCCTCAGAGTTGAGTTGGCCAGTACAGGGGCTGAAACACGCTTTTAGGGACCTGTGCCACTTTTTAACATGCATTCCACGCAGCATCCCTCTCAACTAACAGTACCTGTGAGAAACATCTGACCTGTTTTAGACGTCTGCCTTATGAAGAAAGGTAGGAAAGCTGCTTCCATAGGTCAGCTATGAAGGGATCCATTCAGCACCCTCAGATGTGGAAGCCTGCAGCCAGTTTGGCCACCAGACATCCCACCCTTTGCTGCTGAGAAAGAAGCAGGATTTGATACAACAAGTACGTTATTTACAGTAGCAGAAAGTGTAAAGGAAGAAAAAACCAGCAAACCTTTCAGACCTGCTTTCCAGTTCCTGATTCTCCGGGGAGTGTTGTGTTGGTTTTGGAGACGTCTGTGAAGAAGGACTTAAAGTTTCCTTTAAGGACTGCAGAGTTTCTAAGGGGGGGGGTGGATGGTGTTTGCGAGTCTTCTTAGGAAAGAAAACTTGACTTGTATCTCTCTGCAGACAGTGCCACTTTCAGTTGCAGAGCAGTGGGATGGAGACCAGAAAGGTGTCCTATTTAATCTCCCAGCCAAAACTACAAACACATGAATAGTTCTCTAGAAAAACACAGCTAAAAGATTGCACTTCCTGGCACTGGCTATGGAACATCAAACTATAGGTGTCCGTGCTTTGATATTGTAAAACGTCCGTGGCCTGCAGACAGACAGGACAGAAGTCCATGGGACTCGGGATGCATCTGAGGATGCTAAGAGAGACAGCTATGGCTTTCTGCCATCTTTGGAAGGCTGTGGTCATCAGGGAAGGCCTCCAAAGACTGGCAAGATGCAAATGTCACATCTGAAGTGTGAGAAAGGATCCAAGGAACTGCAGGCTGGTTGGCCTAACCTGGAAAGGTTACAAATATATCTTTTGAAAGCTGTGACTGGACATATGAAGAACAGACAGATAACTGGGCACAGCCAGCATGGGCTTAGCAAGGACAAATCATGCCAGCCCACCCTGCCTGCCTTCTGTGCTGCCATGGCAGACTCTGTGAACAAGGGGAGAGCAATGCTCCTTACAAAGATGTTCAACAGTACTGGCCTCAGCAATGACCTCTGAGGGAGGCCACCAGCAACCACCTGCCAGTGGAACTTGGTACCTCTGACCACAAGTCTTCAAGCTCAGCAATGCAGGCAGCTTTCCACGCACCATGCACTCCAATCATTTGTTTCAGGGGTTTGGGTCTAAGGATACTATGAGAAGCTACAGTGAAGGTCAAGATCAAATCAAGAGGCAGCTGGCAGAGGTTGCAACAAAGGCAATCCCAATCAGATAAAGGGAAAACCAAACCTCGTGGGGGGGATTTGATTCTTATTCAGGAACCCCTGTCCTTGGAGATGTTGATAACACAGCTATCCAAGGCCCTGAGCAACATGTTCTGAGAGAGCCACATTCCAGGGAATGGGTGGCGCAGATGAATGGAAGGCACCCAGTCAGGTCCTTTCCAAATGGAATTATTCTATGATCTACACTGTATTATAGTATGCGTTTATACATAGGCGTGCAGGAGACTTCCAGCACCATCTCTGACCTTGTGTAGGGATCTGTTTTGTACCTTAACTCAAAACAGTTGTGTCTGGCTTTCTCCAAGACGAAACAACCTTCTGGGAGCTCATGTTTTTGTTTGCACTTCTGTTAGGGAGATGTCAGAATCGTGAAAGTTACCCCAGTGTGCAAGACTAATTACTGCCTGTTTGAGAAAAGGAACATGGGGCTGCACTGACTTCTTACAAGGTCAGGTGTGGACGTTGTCTGGGCAATGGGAGGAGGTCTGTGCTCTCCTGCAGAGGAGGGGCTGAAGAGCAAAGCTCTCAGTCTACCACTTATCACCCCCAATACACATCTCTGTTTTGTGTGCAAATTGGTATTTGCTCCACGCCTGACCCTGCTCTAAAATTAAAGATAATAATATGTCAACATGTTTTTGCCATGCAGAGACAGCTAAAGAGAATTAACAGGAAGGATAGACCCATGGGGAACAGCAGTGAGGGGTAGTATGTACTTTCTCTGTCCTCCAGACAGGAAAACAGAAAAACCTTTAAGGGCTTAGCCAACAAACATTTTTGTGACATCATCAGTGTTTAATCTAAACAACTCATGTTGATATTACCTCCAATATCATGATAGAGATAATGCCTGTGAATGGATAGGAAGGCTCCACACTGTGGGGCTACATCCGTGTACATTTGATCTCATATCTGATGACATAAGCACTCGTATCTGTGCTCATTCTGGATCTTAGAGGTACATCTAGTAGGGCATTTCTGACCCATTTGACAGTAAACCCATCTACACCGAGATTCCCTCTGTGGTCAGAGGAGATATAGGCATTTTCAGGGAGTAATTTCTCTTTTGATAGCAGATCTTCAGAACGAATTATACAACTTCCTGTCTTCTTTCCAGCTACTGAAAAGGAAGCGTGAGTCACAGGCTCAAATGCAGGTATCTTCATTATGAACATGAAAGTGCAGAGTCATCTTACCCTGATTTTAAGGTGTTAGAGTAATTGTTCTGACTAGCTTCCCACAGGACCCCCAGACACGTACCCTGCACCCACTGTGGCAGGGGCTGCGTGTGAGCTCAGGCCCTGGTGCCCAGCTCTTGCCCCAGCAATGCTGTAGTTGTACCTGTGCCCTCTGCCCCATCCCCTGCTGATCCAGACTCTCTCCCTGGGCTCCACACATTGACTTCACACCCAACTCCTTGCCTGCTGCTACCCTCTGAAGGGCTTGATCCAGTCACCTCAGCACTAATGCAATTTGGTGTTGGTTATCTCGCTCAGTTGTGAGCTGATGCTCCAGGAGTCTCCCACAGGTCTGGCGCTAGCCCCCCAGGGATTTCACAACAACCCAGAGGGGTCTGAAAAGGTGTCAGACATCAGTGGGCAGGCAGCTGGACTGCACCTCAGGTCTCTAAAGCCCAAGTGTCTGCGTGAGAGCAAGGCATCTAAGCTCTTGGTACAGGCAGTAAGGATTTAGACCATAGAGTTAGTGGAGTCTGTAGAGCAATTTGGCTGACCAAATGTTGGGATCAGCCTCGGGAAGAAAGTAGCTTGCTAGGCTCCACCAACTGTATGGGCTTGGTCTTCCTTGTCTACCATTGGAGTTTAAGCTGTATCTCACATTCAGGCACTATAATTTAGGCAAGCTAAATCTCACCCTTGGTGACTAAAAGGAGAAGAAATAAATACATTTATGAGAAAAATATTAAAATGATCACTCTTCATGTTAAAAATTATGATTTTCATCTGAAAGGTATAGAAAAGCAAAAGCTTTGTGGATATTTAAAGTTCAGTCACTGTGTCTGTACATGCAATCACACACTCCAAGAGTATTGCATACACTCTCACAAAGTACATCCTTTGTTTACAGTCACTTGGATTTACAAACACTCCCTGGAAGAACAGGGACACACTCGTTGTATACAATATATTTTTTGCTTCTGTAAACTGTTAATGTGGAATTATAAATAATAATTTGGGATATTTTGCATATGGTTTTCTGCATTCTGTGATTCTACCTCTCCAAGTAAATGAAAATATTGGTAGTGTAAAATAATGATCTCTTTTTGCCCAGTCTCCTCTGCTCAGTTCTACAGAATTGTTATATCCTCCTCTGTTGCCATAGAAATGATTGGTATGTCCAATCATCACATTCCTGCCATACCCTTGCCTCTACATATTATGTATTTTGCCCTTTAAACCAGACTCTCAGTTGGATTTTTGATATTTTGGGTTATGTTCTGGAGACACAACAACAATGAAACATAGAAACAAAAGAAAGAAAATAAAAAAGAAAACTTTGGCTTTCAGAAGATTGAAACTAATTCAAAAGACAGTTACCTGTATTAATACTGTGAAAATCCATGGTTTTACTGTAAGCCTTTGACATTTGTTGTTCTTATTAACTCCTAGCTCTGGCAAGCAATGACTTTGTGAGATTCTTAGCATCTTCTCATGCAAAACAAGTATTTGCAGTGTTTAAAATTTCCTAGCTTTAAACACAAAAGAAATTTAAAGACCTGCCTTTTGTGGGGCCTGCTGATTTTGGGGAGAATGAATTATGATTTTTGCAGCTTTGGGTTTCCCTCTCAAGAAAGCAGAAGAAAAAAAGAACTAGTCTAGCTCTTCTTTGACATGAGGCAAAGAATAGCAGTCAGAATGATGAATTTAATTTTGCTTCACGTTTCAGAGCTTACTAACGCAAGCTGGCTACTTCCAGACTCAAATGTCCATTCCACGGCGCTTTATGACTCTAGGAAATACCCTGGGGCTGCCTGGACTTCCTTTTCACTGACTTCCACTTCCCCCCCAGCAGTGCCTGCAGGGATATGGCACCAGACACACTCCCTCTTCCCTACCTGTGGACAATAAACCTTTCCCCCCGCCCCAGTCCTGTGCTCAGAGCCCCGTGAAGGCCCCTACACACTGCCCCGTACATCCTCTACGCAGGAGGGACGGCTTTCTGTTCATCCAAGGCATTTGCAAACAGGAGTGCCTTCAGCCCGGAGCAAAGGAAACCAAGGCAAGGCAGGTCTTAGGAGAGGGGCCTGCAAGGCTTTGCACCTCCTGCCGAGACGCTCAGCGTTTGCTCCACGCCCCAAAGCACGGCACAGCCGGCAGCACCAAGGGCTGTCGGTGCAATTGCGGCAAAGCCTGCTCGGACCTCCAAGCTGCTGCTCAATCTCCTTCTCAATCTCCTGCCTTTTTTGGGGACTTCATATCCTGAAGCTGCCTGTAATACCGATTTCTGTGAAGTGCCACTAGGTGGCCCGAGATCGAGCCTCCGCAGGCAACAGCGTTCAGTGGGATGTGCGTGTGTGGGGGGCAGGAATCTGGGAATTATCCTTGGGCGGTGCGCACCACCCTCATCGCTTCTGTGATTTTTAGATCTTGGTTGCAGATGCTGGAGGAGGGAAAGGGGCATCCCAGCAAACCCTCTGAAATGGGAACGAGCTCATTCTTATTTCTCACGTGAAATGAAACAGTTTTCTCTTGAGAATTGGGACTAGTGATAGCCTGGAGCCTAGTAGTACTCCCTGGAATACCAGCCATGCCACCGCCCCAAATAAAAATGGGTATTGTTCTTTTCTTTTAAACTTTTTCAAAGGCAATTGTTACCATCATTAGGAGCTTATTTTGACACAGGTTAGCTTTGAGAACTCACCATGGATGAGAGGTCTGAATCCAACGTACTGGAGGAGAGAAGGGCTTTCACATGTCCAGCAGATGACAAGGGTGATCCACAGGCATCAGTTTTACTCCTGTGACCCTTCTGACCTCTTTCTCAGAGGTGCCCTGAAGTAACTGATTACTCCCCATTTCTCACTTCCCTCCATACCAAACCATTGTGTTTTCTGTCCAATCTTGTTCACTCTCATTCCAGGGTGCTCTGGGTCCCTCTTCCTCACCGATACCTGTCTGGGCACCAGCCCTGCGGTTTGGCACACACCCCCTGGGACGGTGGTGGGACATCTCCCACCTGCCTCCCTCCAGGAGCTGCCCCAGATGCTTGGGGCCGTGTGAGAGGATGCTGTGGGCAAGAGCCAGGAGGAGCAGGGAAGGTGGGACGCATGGCCCAGCGCTGCCTGGAAAAACCTCGCCCTGCTCCCTGGGGAGGCCAGGGCTGAGTTTGTCAGGGTGTCAACACTTCAAAGGCAAGGAGGAGGAGGGGGAAAGAGGAGATAGAGACATCGTTGAGCAAGAAGGTGCAAGTGGGTGCCATCAGCCAGTTGTTTGAACTATAAACAACTGCAGAGATGCTGGGAGCTGTAGCTATGCTAAACAGTTGGCCCATCCCCCTCCTGTGTTGTTCCCATTTCTCCCTCTCTCCTCCACAGTAAACAGGGCTTTGGCCAGCAATACCTTCCCTGACGTTTTGGACTTGATTGGAAAGCAATGTATAGCCCATGACATGCAGGCAGGCAAGCGCAGTAACGCTGGCAAGTCAAGCATGTGGTCTGACAGACCCTGACAGCAAGTCAAACATATCCCCCCACTCCCTGACAGGCCTTAAAAATTCCTCATTTAGGGCCAGAGACAGCAAAGGTGTGCAACACCAAAGCGCTCACCCAGCTCTTCTGGGGTAAGGGGTGGGAAGTTTCACTTGGCTTCTGCACAGCAGCTACCAGAGCTCCTGCTAACCATCAACAAATTAAAGGCTTGTTTTAAAGTGTAAAATACACTTATTCTCAACTTTGCTTTTATCGAGAGAAAAGGGATAAAACCCCAATTCATAAGCCCCACCTAAAGCCTCTTCCCCAGTGTTGGCTCTGCCTCAGCCTGCCTCCCTCCCCACAAACGTTGCCTGCCTTCCCCCCAGAGGGCTCCTCCTGTCTTCCTCGTTTTTAGGGTGGAGGCTAATAAGCTCCCCAACCCTGGTAAGTCAGTATTAATTAACCTGCAGATCCCTGCAGGCTTCCAACACCTGCTAACTGAGAGAGTCCAGCCAGGCTCTCACGGTGTTGGTTTTTTTTTTTTCTTGCACACAGCAAGCTTTAGCACCTGGAATAAGGGAAGGTTATAAGCTCTCACTTTGCCTGGGTGGTTTACAGTGAGGTAGAAAAAAAAAAGGAAGAAAAATAATATTTTGTAGTGTCTGTTTTCTTCCCTTTTTTTTTCTTTTTTTTTTTGTTTTCCTTTTAATTTAGACCAGTAACCTCTTTTGCATGGGAGGGGCATCTGCTAGGAAGCAGCTCTGCTGCATGCCATTACCACTATTACCACCTTTCTGAGGCTGGGGGAGGCACTTTGAGCTGAGTTCTGCCTCTCTGCTAATGGGCACCCCTCTCTGCTGGCTGGTGGCTGCCATCTGTGGCAAATGTTGTAGAGCGTGTAGTCAATCACTGCGGGATGCAGTTATGTGGTGCAACAGCTATCTAGGGACTGATTTAGGACCACTACAGTGAGGCCAGTTGGAGCTAATTGGATTTTTTTTCCCCCAACCTGGCTTTCCAGATGTGACAAGGCAGCATAGCTTTATTAACCCTACTGTGTTCATCCATGCTCCCTGTTGCAGGGGAAGAGATTTTTTTTTTTTTCCCTTCGTGTTGAATCACAGCTTAGTGGGGGTTGTTTCCTGCCAGTTCCTGAATAAGAGCCAAGTGGCCTTCCTTGCCTGCTGGAATTTTACAGCATGCACTGAGCAGGAGTGCCACCCTGCTGAATGCTGGCAATTTTTATTTCAGTGAGCACTTCTTGTTATCTCCACTAATACATGAGTCATTTTTCAGTGGACTAGGAAAACCAGAAAAAAAAAATCCCTGGAAACATTCTTCAGTGACCCATTCAGGTGGCTAAAGCTTTTACAAATGCCTCCTCAGCTAACAGGACACACTGGTAAACAGCCTGCATGTAGAATAATGAAGATGGTGTTTGGCTGGGTCACTCCTGCAAGAGTGTGCAGGCTGCTGCTGGACAACTGCCACCACCCAGCTCTTCCCTGCCCAGGCTCCATCTTGGTGCCAGCTTTGGTGCTCTCTGGTGCTTTTCATCCTCCCTGCAGCCATATCACTGTTCCAACTGGATGGAAACACAGAGTTGTTTCCTGTTAGTGCTTTGGCCCAAGACCAGCTCGGCTGCGAGGGAGGATAAATGGGCCCACCTGGTTGGGAAGATGCTCGATCACTGTAGAGCAGCAGCCCCAGTTCATCTGCCAGTGCCACTCACCAGCCATGTGTTCTTTATCACAGTGCCTTTCTGGAAGAGATGAGAAACAAAGGCCCAAGGAGAGCTTAGACGACCTGCTGGAGGTCATAATATAATAAACACAGCTTTTCTCACAAGTTTTGCTAGCGTGTTGTACCAAAATATCAAAAAAATTACTTGTATGCTATATTTGTTTGGATAATCCCATGCTTTAGATAATGGAAGCTTGTCCCCATATGCACCGTGACCCACTTCTAGGGCAAAGGAGTGTGTTTCAGAGAACAGAAATAATGTTCTGTCATGGCTGTTGATCCTTTACATTCTGCAGTTGTTCCCTGAGGATCTCCACAAGAATAAGAGTTCCATTTTTATCTGTCTTGCAGATCTTTAAGAGAGACTAAAGGTTTGCTAGAACTGCGCACAATACAACACAACTCCAGAGCAAGAGCGGAGAACATCCTTCAGATCAGCACGGTAAATCTGTGTTCTTCACAGTCCAGGCAAGGGTAATGGCTCCTTCCAATACAAGTAGCTCCAACAGGATCCCTAAAAGACTGTTTAAAAAAATACTCCATCCACCGTCTGTCATGGTGAAGACTTTAGGAAACGTGGCTCTGGAGCAAGAAAAAACCACATGCAATTCTATCTGCATAAATGTCAGAGGCTTCACTCCCTTGGAGATCCTGGATATATCTGCTTGTGTCTGGTCACTCCTTTCTCCTCACTTCACACTTAACCTCTCTTCTTTTTTTTTACCCCACCTGCCAGCAACAGGGCAAACCTTTTGTATGGAGAGCAGCTGCCACTTCCCTACCACCAACCCATCACTGACAGTGACGGATCTTTTCCATCCCAAATGATTCCACGCTATTATATAGCTCTTCTTTCACTAGCAACGGAAAGCTAGTACCAGAATAGTGGTTCTCCCCACAAACTTCCTACCTGCCCTCCCAGACAGTTTCCCTGTGAAGCATCATCCCTAGCATCCTGTACTTGGCTTGCCTAAAGGCTGCTGCCCTTTAACTGGAAGACACGCTTGTGGCATTGCTGGGCGGCGAAATACAGTCATGTTGGCAGCTGCCCTCTGCCCCTGTCTATTGCAATACTTCACGATGATGCCAGCAGGCCCTGGGCTGCATTAGGAGGAGGGTCACCAGCAGGTCGAGGGAGGTGATTATTCTCATCAGTTCAGCACTGGCAGACAGACACATCAGAGGTTCTGGGTCCAGTTCTCAGCTCCCCAGTACAACACAGACAGGAACCTGCTGTAGCAGGTCAGTGAAGGGCCATGAAGATGATGAAGGGACGAGATGTTGAGAGAGCTGGGATTGCTCAGCCTGGAAAAGAGAAGGCTCGGGGCAATCTGACCCTTATGTATGAATACTCAGTGGGGTGACTAAGGAAGATGAAGTCAGACTCTAAGTGGTGTCCAGTTAAAGGACAAGGGGGAATTGGCAGAAATGGAAACACAAGAAATATAATTTCAACATTAACTGCCCCCTGCCCCTACTCCACTTCTCTACTAAAAGGGTGACCACTCAGACAGGCTGTGGGGTCTCAATCCTTGGAAATAGTCAACATCTGACTGTACCCATTCCTAAGCAACCTGCACTAGCTGACTCTGCTCTGACCAGGTGTCAGACTAGACAATTCTCAGAGGCACCTGCCTCCCAGCCTTAACTGTTCTGTGATCCTATTTGCTGATTCTCATGTCTTGCAGTCAATCCCACTACCCTTATCTGTAACCATCTTGATGAAGTGTTGTTTGCCACTCCTGGGTGAAGGAACAAATTAGCTCTTCTGCAGCGGATACTCAGAGACACCTGAGCAGCAGTCAAATGCACAGCTGATATGGGGAGTAGATGAGAAAAAAGGTCTTTCCATAAGGTATTAAGTCCAGACAAGGGGATCCATCCCATCCAACTCCAGACATTTGCAGTGTAACCATTTATGTCTGAGTAGTGTATCTAGACTCCCTTTGGAGTCAACACAGAGAAATAGGCATTTCCAGAAAGTGACTCATGTGACCTATTTCACATGAGATGAATCATGGCCAAGAGCTGCCCTTCTTTCTTTGCTGACTACTATGAGGAGAGTGAGGAGTGAAAAGGTCAAGTTTGGACTTCTATACTGTAGATATGTTACAACATTAGGATGATTCCCACCTCTGATACTTGTGCAGAAGTCTGTTATTGGGTAAATTTTTACATACCATAAAATGCAGTCAAATTTGATGAATGTCTTTTTGCCTACAAAGAAGACTAAACAAACAGACAACTGAGAAATACAGGCAAATCCCAGAGCACTGCAGATTGAAAGTTCATACCAGTGATCTAGGGCTGGATGGAATCCTATTGTTTTATGCCAAGACTGAGTATTTTAGGGGTACAGGTCAAGGGCACTTTGAGTAATGGGACTTCATCTAGTACATCTGACCAAAGTCAAGGGCAGTAAACCCAACCCTACAGATTCCTTGTGTGGCTGGGCTCCTTAGATTCCAGGGGAGTCTAGAGCACTGCTTACTTCATCAGTCCATGCTACTGTTTCTGGGGTGGACAGAAGAGGGCTGTGGACAAGATGGCTTGGTAAGGATATGTCTTAGATCATTCTTCGCAATTTTTGAAGATTTCTTTGCATATATCCATCAATAGGATCTTACCAGGGCAGATCTTCACCTCATCACACTGTTGATTGAACTTCCTTAGTCATAAACTATCCTTGGCTTGCAATGACAAGCAGCAAGGAGGTAATGTGGGTCCTTGGCAGTGACAAGCCCTAGGCTGGGTCAAAGGCTTGAAGGGCATGGCAAGAAGACACGACCTGTCTTGTTTTTTCTTTTGAAATATGATGAGGCGACACAGCATAAAACTGTTTTCCCTTTTTGCACTGTCTGGCACACATCTGCACAGCATCTGAACAGAAGACTGATCAGACTTGGCAGAGGTGGTTTGGCAGTGTAGCATGATGCCTCCATGTGCTATAGGAAGCCAGACTGCATTAACACACTGTGGTGGTGCCATGGGTGCTGGGGTGCAGTGTGGTCCTGGGTGCCTCCGACAGTCCGTCTAGGAGCTTGACCCTAATGTTGCACCAAGGGCTCTGGGAAAAGGCAGTATAGCTGCAGATGTCATCAAGCAAGTGATCTTTGGGCAAGATGCTTAGCCCCAGGATTTTTCAAGGGAAGCCGCAATTTCTAGATAGCTGCATCATTTTGGGATGTTAACATTGTAGAAAAAGAAAGGAGTGAGAAAGAGTAAATAAAGTCAACTGCCAAGAAAAATAACATGCAAAGTGTGAATGAAAATAGTTCATCTCAAATTAGGTACCTCAAAGCCCAAATTAATTCCTGGTATAAAAGAACTTGTCACTTCAAATTTCTCAGAACTTTGATAAAGACAATAATGTGGGTTTTTTTCCTGAAGTGCTTAGAGATGTCAGACAACTAGATAAGATTTAAGTGTTATTAAGTGTAGATATTAGCTGCTGTCCTGTAAAATGTAGTATGCAAACATGTTGGAAACTGCTGTGGGATGCAGGAAAAAGGTTGATATTTAAATATAATTCTACACCTTGAGAGTGTAAAATTTCATCATCAAAAAATCATAAAGTGTTTCTGTCCTATGTTATTTTTGTGGTGAGAGGAAAGTGACTAACTATAATAAAATGCTTGAAATATCTGATGCTAAGTTTAGTGGCTCTTATTTAAAATTAATTCACTTCCCTCATTTGGTATTGCCTTTTCAATAGTATGAAAATACATTTTTTCTTCCAGCTGAGCCCAGTGAACAGCAAGACAGGGCCTTTTTTTCTCTGATGCACAGGTGTCCATCTTAGTGGAGATGCGTGATCTCCACCTCTTCTTGCAGTGGTGTGATTCCATGTAGCTCAAGAACAGTCCAGCTCTAGAGGTTTTTACCCCCAAGCTTGTCAAAATTCATGTGCAAGAGAAAACTATTTTGGTGAGCTTACATTCATCCTCAGTGAGCTGACTTTGAGATCCCAATATCAGTGTAAAGACAGCCTTTCTTTCCTGGAGGAAATCAAGGACCTGATCAGGCAGGGAGCTGCAGGCAGGGCTTGAGAACATCTGGCAGTGGTCCTGGGGAACTCTGCAAAGCCTCTTGCCAAGTACTTAGGATCTGATCTGGGGGAACGCCCTTATTCAGAAGTGCACATTTGCATGCCATCCTACCACCTTTAGAACTTGAGCTGTCTTCTCAACTGGGACTTCCTCCTGTAGTGTGTGCCTTCATCTCATCATTTCTCCCTGTGTATTTACACCTAGTTCAAATAACGGCTTCAGGCTGGGCTTGCGAGAGGAGGGAACAATAACGATCAAAGCAGCAGAGAAACTTTTCGAAGTCTTGTTGGGAAATCATGTGCTGTTTTTCTTTTCTTTGTATCAACTTTTCTGCTTTTTCCATTTCATGGCTAATTGAGCCAAGGCCAAATTGCCTATTCACCACTGCCTAACAGCACCCTTTTTTCTGATGATGACTGTGTATAGTAAAAACAGCAGTCTTAAATGGGAGAAGTTGGTCATCAGAGCTTCCATGCAGTTTCAGAAGCAGAGCTACCCTAAATCATAGCCGTTAAATATCTGTCCCCTTGGCTTCACTTTGCTAGTCAAATGGGTAAATAGTTTCCAAAGTATGCACGACTGCATTGAAAATCTTAAAAACTGGCATTGCATGAAAAAGCATTGCCTGGCTGCAAGGGATTCATCACACCAGCCTGAGATGTCTTCAGCACAGGCTTCACATGACTTCCTGGTCCCTGCTAAGATACCATTCCTCTGTGGCACCTCATTTTTTGTTTCATGATGAGAGGAACCTGAAGGCTCACCCTGGAGGTGCTCACTTCTTCTAATTGCCAGGTGAAGAGCACATGTTTTATCTGGAGATTACAGCTCTCTGTAGACCCTCTATATTCACTGTTATGACCAGAAGAGCCCTAAAATGTCCACATTTCAGAAGAAAAAGTAATTGCATTGATTAGGAGTTCTTCACTAACAATTACACCAAGGGACTTTACCAAACTGCTGTGTCACAGCAGCCCTTATATTTGGCTTACTTAAAACCAGATCACAGAGGGTAAATGTATCACACAGAAGAGCCCCCTGTTAAAATTGCAACATCTAGAAATAGACAGAAAATGCCTCTGAAAGCCAAACTGTAGCTAAAATACTTAACCTTCTATCAAAACCTAGCAATGCCCCATAACACTGAACATTTTACTGTATTTTGATGACAACATTTTGTTTAAGAAATAACACATGGAGGATTATCTCATGTCAATCAGCAGCCCTTTCCATTCAGCCATCGCTTATGACCAGTGGGTGTCTTTTTTGCCATATTATAGCCTCTGAGGTGGTATCAGCCTAGAGGTTTTGTCCCTTCCCTTGGACCTTTCTTTTCTATTGACATGTCAGCAGCGGCCCCATGAGATCTTGGCTTTGCTGTTGGAGGTAATTTGGGAAGTTGCCAATGCCATTTCACCATTTCAATTGTGCCTCTTTGCTGTCATGGCCTTCTTGGTGATGCCACTGCCAGGCATAGAACTGATTCAGTCTTTCTGGGGAGCGTTATTTTTCAGCTGATGGAGGCTTAGCCCTGCAAATCCTTGTTTGGCAATAGCAGCTGCCCATGGAGAGGTGTGAAGCCAGGTACAGGGTACCAGGGAAGGGAGCAGAGGGAACATTTTAAGTTAGCTTCACTGACAAAGCCAGAGTTTCCTGAAATTATGGCCTCTGTGGACCTCATGCTGTATAAAATGAAAGGGAAACTTAAACCAATTAAGCCTGTGTATTAATTGTGGAAATTCTTACATGGTTATGAATTTCCTTCAACAACACTGGGGTTTTAATTTTTCATTTGAAAGAATAGTTAATTCTCAGCTAAGCTTTTTTCCCCCTTTCTTTTGCATTTTCTTGCTAATTTACTCTTCATTTTAAAGTTACTTTCCAAACACAGCTCTACTCATTGTAAAATATAACACAAAATGAAAATCCCTTCAACATTCAAATAAAAGTGACTTGGAAACTGAAGAAGAAAGCTTTCAAAGGGCAGACTTCAGTAGCTTTAATGTTTGTTTAAAATACATGGTCTACACTTTAATTTCAACTTCTATAATTTACCTCACTAAGTCATAATTCTCATAGATTTATGAATTCACAGGAAGCTTGCACAATGCATGAAGTTCAACATGGGGATAAATTTGCAGAATTAAAGATGGCTGTACTCAGACCAGGGGCACTGCAGGAATTTATGCTCTCACAGATTTCTTGCAGAAGCCCACTATTCGTAGAAGTGCAGTAGCTTCATTCTGGGGACACGATGACTTCTGTACCAGCTCAGGCCATGTTAAAGGTTGGTTATTACCAGATCTGTAAACATGTTTGGATCAGCTTGCCCTGCATCAGACGCAGACACATAACATCATCTTTGCATTCAGCTAGCCCAAGTGTAGAGAAATATTTCTGTGCTAGCTTTATGTCTTTTTTACCAAGTTTAAGCTGACTTCAGTATCTTCTCCATTAGATGTTCTGTGACAAAATGACTCCCTCAGAATTGAACACATTTGAATTGACAGAATAAGTTCATAAAGGTTCAGTGATTTGTATGACGTCGTCATGGCATTTCTGACTCATTATATGGCACATCAAGACTATGTTCAGGGTCATGCCAAAATGAAGCCCAAGTTCTTGAAAAGTGATCCCCACCAATCTGCTCACGAACCTGGCAGGCTTGCAGACTCAACTTGAACTCTGTTTATGTAAGATGAAAGGCTCTGAAAGAACAACACAACTACGTCCACACTCACTGCCTTTCTGCTTTCACCACAGTGTGGCCACAACAGAGGTGGATAAAACAAAATAAAATCTGAAAACTGGTGTTATTTCCAATAATTATCTGTTTCATCACGTGGCTCTTGTAAGGACAATGTAGTGACAGGAGCCAAAGAGCAGGAGGAAAAGCATAGGATACATGCCCATGTGCTTTGTTGGGAAGGCCTAGGAGATCCTTGCACAAGCACTGCCTGTAAATGCCTGCACAGCCACAGCCACCATCATGTTGGCAAAGCAACTTTTCTCATTCCAGGGCACAAATGTGGCATAAAGCAGGTTGTCTCTCTCCTGAAGACAGATCCCAGAAACTCTATGTGAGCATCCCCAGGTGCCCTTGGGTGAGATAAAGCACATCAAGACAAAAGTGAGGAGAGACAATACTCCCCGAGGAGTTCTGACTCAGATGGGGAGGAAAAGAGTTTGTTCATAGCTACTACAGATATGGCTCAGGGCCCTGTATAAGAGGTGAAATAAGTGTCACACTTGGGTCATGGGAAGATAGCTACAAGCCTGCTCAGCTACAAGCAGAGATAGCCTGTGACAGCCAGTCACACTCAGTAATTGTGTGCTTTGTGTGACAGATAGCAGACCCAGAAACAGCTAGCTTGTTAAAACCCTAGAGCATGGGCAGCGTACAAAAATATTCATGGGATCTTCTCAATTAGCCCAAGCATGCAAAAGTATTTTTTATGCCAGGTTTGTGCATCGTTGCCTGGTTTAAGTCCAGCTGCAGGACTGACAACAGTCTGATATGAAGTACAAGGTTCTGGACTGTACCGTGAGTGCAGTCTGGGTAGATCAGTTAGGGATGGGGAGTTAGTGAAAGACTGGCAACATGAAATCACTCTTTCTTCTGTGCAGAAGTAGTTTCCTCACAGAGGCTATGGCTCCATGGATGCAAATCCTGTGTGGGCATGTTCAGAGTCAGATTCAAAATGCCCCAGCTGGCTGCTGCAAATTTCTGAACTTTGCTCTGCTGGTTTAGATTTGTTCACAGATTTCTCTGGAAGCATGTTGTCCTGGCAAACTTCATGCCATTTCAGCCATCTGCTTCTTGTGTCCCATGACTCTAGATGGACCAGGTACCATCTTTCTTCATCACAACCAGCATTAAAAAAATTACATTAACATTGTATTATGTTATTTTCATAAGAACATTTTCATATGTTCATTTGTGATCCGGATTAAGTTAGAACTGCTGGGTGCTCCAGTACTGCACAAGTGTGATATTAATTATTATAGGACTAAGGTTAACTTTTCCCCTTAGGCTATACTGCAGTGCCATTTGAGGTAACTCTTCCCAAAATGACTTTCAGGACATGGTTTTGTGGTACCTAGATCTCTGTGTAATAACAACTTGAGAAATTCCCACTCTCTTATAACTGCCCACCACTCATTTAAAGCAGGGTGTTAATGAGAGGTAAAGCAAAGCTTGCAAAAAAATAAAGATGGTGTGTTCTTTTTTGCTAAGATCAGCCTAGCAACCAAACCACAATACAGGGAAGCCACACCAGCACAGCTGAAAAAACAGCACAGATGTGGAGCCTGGCAGGGGATGGAGAAAGGTGGGCACCTCCAAAATGCTGACAGTGCTGACTGTACTGTGCCTTCCCGCATGGTACCGAGCAGCTGTGGAAAGGGCTCTGACTCACTTTGCCACTCTTCCTGCACTAGTGGGATTGCTATATTTAGACAGCCCCTGTGTTTCAGGAGGCCTTTCAATCCAGTCCCCAAAATGCTAACAGAGGAAGCCAGCCAGGGTGTGGGCCTCAAAGAGTATGGCTGGTGGAAAGCTGCTCCCTTTTGGCCCTGTGCAACTTTGTGTCACCTACATCAACACCTACAAGTGTGTCCCCAAGCTTGGGTCCATCTAAGTGCCTGAGCCTTGGCCGTGTGCTGGAACGAGGGAAACCCACCAGTCTGGGAGGCAGCGCAGTATCCTGAGGAGTGGGAAGCAGCAGGATGTCACCAGCAGCAGTGTGTGTGCAACTGGGCAACCAGAGCTGCAGGAACATGTCCGCCCCAAATGACATGAAGATGCAGGATGAAAGAACCTGGGTGTGCCGGCAGCGATCACGCAGAGCAGCTCTCACATGGAGGTGTGAGATAGGGGTGGTGGAAACAGCAGAGGAGGAGAGGAGCCTAAGCTGGAGGGAGGCTGATTGTGTGGCATCCTTCTGTAACTGATCTGCTCCCAGTATGTGTTGTAATAAATAGCATGAGGAGAAGAGTCTCCCAGCCTCCCTCTGCTCTTGAGATCCCACTTGCAGCAGGAGAGCTGGACTATGCAAAGCCTCACTCAGCCCCACTCACTATCCTGTCCTCTGTTACTTATCACCCTGGCTTGAGCCTCCCTCAGGGATTTTTTCAGCCAAGGAGAGAACCATTTCCCTAGAGTATGACGGGGCACATGTCTAATACTTCACGCTATAAAGGAGGTCAAAATCATTCCCATTTTCCACACAGAGAACAGGAGTGGAAGCAGGAAACGAGATGCCCCAAGGCTATGGGATGAATCAGTAGTAGAACAAAATGAAAATTCAGAACTTCCTGTCTCTTTACTCATCTCCTTGAATACTGTTGATGATTAAGCTCATAAAAAGTTAGTGCAGTTGATGACCTCTGCATCTCTGGTCAGTGATTAGGGCTCCAGCACATTAAAAGCGGAAAATTATAGAACAAAGACAGTTTCAAAGAACTTGAAAAAAATAGAGGGCAAGGAATTTCTTTTGTGGCTACAACATAAATGTTCAGTTCCCATTACTCCCACAGTGTCTCTTCCAGTAAGGAAGGAAGTTTCTCTAGTTGTACCCCTGTGGGTCCACTGAGAGTTGAAATTGGCTTAAGCCACAGCCACAACCAAGAGGCAATGCTATGGTCACACTTCCTGCCCTTCATTTAGTTTCTGACCCCTTCACTTCCCTTTTGTTAACATGACTGCTCAAGGAGGCATGTGATGAACCAGTCCAGGGAACTGATCGATAGCAAGATTAAAAGTTATTTTCCTTTTGTGGGCTAGATTTGTTATGAGTCATGGCTCACTACACAGCTGTAGGAATGCTCATATCCACGCAAGGGATGAGGTGCCATTCAACAGGAATAAATGGCCAGAGAAAGGGAGGCTTGGGACCCCTCTTTCAGGGATGCTGAAACTGCTCGGGGAGCTACAACTCCTCTGTTCCCTTCACTGCTACGAGCACAGCGAGCAGCAATGGGTGCAACTGTGTCTGAGAGTGATGGAAAGCAGCACACAGGCCCCGGCTTTCTCCTGTTTTATTCCCAGATGGATGGAGTGGACTCAGATTTGTTGATGGTTCTACTGAAGTTTGTCATTAGAAACTCTCTGTGGGGTGACGATCCACAGGGGTGAAAATGGCTTTCCTTGCATTTAGTCTTCATTATGATTTTTGATTGCTGTCTTGCTCAATCTCCTTTAGGATTGCTGGTTTCACTATGAGGAAGAGTTAAAACAGACCACTCATCTTCTTTCCAGTGGTTTTATGTTTGGTCTTTTAACCTTTAGACTTTCAAACTGGGTAAGTACACTGAGTTGGTGAAGAGCATGATGAACATGTGAACAGAGTGGTTTTGGCTGCAGCCGAAGAGGCTTCTTCCTCAAGAAAGCAAGCCTTTCATCCCTCCGCTTGAGTAGGAAGGAAAAGGAAGGTGAGGCATCATGGTGCTTTGCCCTGGGAACTAGCAGGAAGCTCCCTTGTGGCATTTACTGCTTTATGAAAACTATTTTTTTTTAAGTTAGGGGATGCCTCACTTTTCAAGAATTCACAATCTTGTTGCTAGCACCTTAGCAGTCTTTAGCATTATACTAAAATACACCAAAGAACTGAACTCACTGTAATAAAACAACACCTCAAAGCAGAGAGGACACACTGTGGTGGAGCCACATCAGAGGTATGGTGAAATAATGTGTGATGGTGAAAATGCATAGTTGGGCTCAGATCCTCACTTCTAAAAAACCTGGGCTGTACTTTTCAGAGGCACAAGAAAGTTGTTATATACTGGTTTTGGAAAACTCACAGTTCAGAGTTCGGGCTTGAAAATCTTTCAGCATCCAGAAACACACAGCAACAGTCTCTGAGGTAGTATTAACATTACAGAAGGCATTCTGGAGTTATAACAGACATGTTCCACAGAAATGTCATATTCATACTCAACAACAGTGAAGAAAGGAAGGATCAGGAGGGGACTAGAAATGAGAACATCACTATGATGCTGCATGGGGAACCCAGCACGACCATGATATGGAAATCCATTTACCCATCTTAAAAAGGAAAGCATTAGAAACAGAAATGGTTCAATGAAGGGCAAATATGGAAGCAGTTCCATTCACGGTATCACTAAAAGGAGCAGAATTTGCTAGCTGGCAAAAACTGAGGGGAAAACACACCAGGAGTCTATAGAAAATGAACATAATGAATAAAATGAATAAGAAATGATTCGTGCCTCTTCCAAAACAAGAACGAGCAGGGTTTTTCAATCTAGCAAAAGGTGGTCTCCACATAACATGCTAGCTCAGCTTTGGAACTCCCTGCTAGAGGACACTGTAAGAGCCAGAAGCATGTATGAATCCAGAAAGGAAACAGCTGTTGTAGTGGAAGGGCAACATCATCAAAAAATAAGATATGCAGTGACATCAAATGTTGCTAAAGAACTCCCTGAGCTGTGGTAAAATAGAGAGGTGGTAAAATAAGCCAGGGAAGTATTACTGGATGGTAAAGTATCCCTGTGATCTTTACTACTGGCTACATCTGGAGATGGACGCTAGGACAGACAGGCAATGGATTTGACCTACCAAGGCTTCTCTTACGCATAAAAAGGCTGAGTTAAATAAGCCATGTAATGCAAACCAGGCCAATAATAACAAATCTTTGTGGAAATCCACTTTTCAAAACCTACTGCATCTCTAGACTTGACCTTACTCCTGTGCATGCACTCAGGCAGACACAGCACTGAATCCATCTGAAATAATTTGCCTTTTCCTGACTATAGGTTCCTATACAGCAAAAAAAAAGTTTCCTGGTCTAGGCTGGAGTTTCCTTTCTTTGTATCTACACTTAAAGTGAAAATTACGTATGCCATTAAACTGTTACGGTAATTTATCCTTACACTTTCTGCTCAACAGGTTTGCTTTGTTTCAAAAGTATGTTTCTGTGATACTTATAGCTATGTATATGTAATTTTGTGGTTAAATTAGAAGGGAGAGGAAAACCCTGGTTCCCACAGGAAACATAGCTCGACCTCTTGCAAGCAGGTAACATTTTTGCCGTATCAGTGTGATAAAGAACTTCAATGAGAAACAAATCCTGCCAAGGTTTACACCTGTGTGTAACTGCCTGATGTGTCTTGCTCAAGTGAGGTTAATGAGATTTTGCCACGATTCAAATTCTGCTGGAGGATTCTTCTGGGCAGGAAGGAGGCCTGAGACAGCCCTGTCAGTAAATGAGGTGTTAAAATATGAGAGATAGGTCTGCCTCTGTGGGCCAGGATTTCCCTTTCTTTCTGTAGAGATCTCTTCATGGAACACGAATGTCCTTCCTGTGGGCCTGGGGTCTCGGGGCAGGGCGGAACTGTGACATTCTGCTGGTCATCTCGCCGGGGACAGGAAGAAAAAATATCCACACCCCAGGGTGAACACCAGCCGTGAGAGACCCACGCCGCCGGCGCTGACCCGCAGGGGCGCGGTGGGGCTGCAGGGGCCCGTGCATGCCCTGGGCGCGGGGCAGCGGCAGCGCGGCCCGGTCACTGCAGCCGGCGGGGGGGCGGCCACACGGCCCTGCCGCGGACACGCGTGGGGCTCCCGCCGGCGGGGCCCAGCGCCGGTGGCGGCGGGGAAGCACCGCCCTGGGTCGCCCTCGCCCCGTAGGGGTATTGTTGGGCGGCGGGGCGGGCAGGCTGCGCGGCCGGTTCTCTCCCCGCCCGCCCGCGCTCGCTCGCTCCCTCCCTCCCTCTCTCTCTCTTTCTCTCTCCCCGCGAGTTTACCCAGCAGTGCTTTGGTGCGGGCGCGTTTCCGCCGGTTTTTCCTGTTGGAGAAGGGAAGGGGGAGCTGTTCTCTCTCTCTCCGCTCGCAGTATATTTTCTCCTCCTCCTTCTCCTCCTCCTCCTCCTCCTCCCTGGCTATCTTTGTCTGGCTCGCAGCACCCTGCTCCAGCCCCGCGCCCCTGCCCCGCCGCCGCCGGGACGCGCAGCCGCTGCCCGCCGGTGCCCGGCGCCGTTTGATGCGAGGGCAGCGCCGCGGGAAGGGCTCGGAGGCGGCGGGGGCTCCGCCGCGGCGCTGGGCGTGAGCCGCCCCCCCATGCGAGAGCGGGGCCGCGGCTGCCACTGCCGGCTCCCGGCGTGAGCGCCGCCGGCCGGGCCGAGCCGTGCCGTGCCATGCCCGGGTGCGGGGAGCATCGTGAGGCTGCCAGAGGCTGCCGGCACCGGCGCCGCTCCTGCCGCCGCCGCCGCGACATGGTGTGAGCCCGCTGCCGCCGGGGACGCGCGGGCACCCACCGACTCACCCGCTCACCCACCGACCGGCCGGCCGGGATCCTCGGGAGGATCCAGCCCCGCACTGCAGCGCGGGGAGACGGACGAGGGACACACCGCAGCACCCCTTCTCCTTCCTTCTTCCCTTCCTTCACCTCCCTTTCCCCCTGCTTCTCCTCCCACCATCCATCTATCTATCCATCTTCCCCCCCGCCAACCCCTCCCAATGCTGAAGAGTTTCAACCCGGCGGGGCTGGAGTGAAGAAGGGAAGGGCGGAAGGGAGGAGAGGAGCGGAGCTCCCCGCAACCACAGCTGCTCCAGGGAGGGGGGAGCGGCCTCGCTATTATTTAACAGAGAAGAAAAAAATATTTAAAGGAAAATTAAAAAAAAAAAGACGGGAAAATGGCGAACGATTCTCCTGCAAAAAGTCTGGTGGATATCGACCTTTCCTCCCTGCGGGTGAGTGCCAGTGCCGGGGGCCGGNTGGTGGGGTGGGAGCGGCCGGGCCCGGGGCCGGTGCCGAGGCGCGGGGGGCCGCGGCCGCATGCGGGGAGCCCTCCCGCGGGGGCGGGCGGGGGGACCGCGGCCCTGGGCTGCTTTTCCTTTGTTTGCATGTATTGGCATGTGCGTGGAAAAACAGGGCGCAACAGCTGCACGCCGCCAGCAGCCGGGTTCTCTGGCTGGGCTCTGCCAGCAGCCATCGCCTGAACAAAAATGTAACCCCCGCTTCTCTTCTCCCCTTTCCTCCCCCGTCCCCTCTGCCCCTTCCTCCCGCTAGGACCCCGCTGGGATTTTTGAACTGGTGGAAGTGGTTGGCAATGGCACGTACGGGCAAGTCTACAAGGTTTGTGTCAGAATTTCTTCTCCTTTTATTGTTGCCGATTTTCCAGAGGGTACCCGGTGCCTGGGGCGGGCTGAGCATACGGCTGAAGGAGAGCCCCCCGCACTGGCAACCGGAACAGTGAGGGGTGGTAGAAGTGTTGCCCTTGTCATTGTTGCTGGCCTTGTCAAGTTTGTCAGCCTCTTGGCTTCTGTTTCAGATGGGTACAAATTACTCTCCCAAATACCCATCCTGTAATGATGAAATACGCCTTTATTGTCCTTATTCTTCTCTGTGCTCTTTCCAGAGAAATGACCAAACCAAGTGGACACTGTCAGAGTCCGGCTGGGTTATACAAACACATCCACAGGCTTATTCAGCTTTGCTGCTGGAAATCCTTTTGGAAGTTGCTGCAGCTGCAGTGACTTTAGACAAAGACATTGGCCTTAATTAAAATTGTCACCCGGTTTCCTTGTTGGAAAACCTTCAGAATGTTGAAGCTATGGAGTTGGGGGCAAGTGCATCTGATGGGCTGTGCAGACTGACAACAATAAGTGACCAAAGCAGAGAAGCTTATTTTGTGAAAATCGGAGTTCCCAGAATAACCTGTTTGACAAGTGTATGACTTTAAAAAATAGAAATCAGAGGGTGCCCATGTGGGTCTGAAACTAGCCTACTTTTCTCTTTTTTTCTTTTTTCCCCTTTAGTGTGCAGTCAGTGGAACAAACAAACCTTGAAGCTTGCATGACTTTGCAGTGAGTGCTAGCTACCAGGATGACTAATTATTCGCACAGACTTAGTACTTGGCTAAAGATTGAAGGCTTTAGCCTTAAACTGTAGAAATGCAAGATGCATTTGGAGAGAGAAGTAAAGAGATGAAGATGCTTAGCTGCTCGTTGTTTTTTTTGGTAGCTTTTTTCTTGTTGTTTTGGTTTGGTGTTTTTGCTTATAAACAAGGGAGTCTAATTGGTGAGCTTCCCTGATGGCAAGATACTGCTGCTTGCAGCTCCAGTAACTAAATAAAGCGCTTTGGTACCTCTTCTGCAAATGAAACACATGTCAGTTTGTTTTGAGGGCGTGAACCTCAGCCTTCCTGACTGAGAATTAGTCTGCTTGCGTAGTGTATTAGTTGCTTTTTAAGACTTGAGCTGGAATAGCCAGGCTGCTGCTGTGGGTATAAAGCTGGAGAAAAGAATGTGGCTCAAAAGGCTACAGGAGAAGGGGAAGATGAGTTAAAAGCTGCACTTTGACACAACCTTGACCATTTAATTTTTTTCTGCTATTTTAAAGGACACATTTTTTTCCTATAATCATTTGCTCCCAGAGCTTGCATCATCTGGACCCTTATTAAAAAAAAAACTAAAAGGGTGTGAATGTGTGACTCGAAACTCTCCTGTTAATTATTGCAATTCAGTGCATTGTTTCTTGGTGTACGAGTTAATGAGCAAAGTTCTCCTTAGTTTAAGAGTCTTGACAACGGAAATTTTAAATTTTGTTTTCTTTAAGTAAGGTAGAGCTCACCCAGAATAGTTAGCATTAGAAATGAAAGTGAGCACATGCATTTATTGTCTTGGAAGAGCTGAACGAACACCTGATGTCTAAGGGCATTGCTATCACTGTGATAACTCGGAGCAACAGGCAGTCTCCTTTTTTGCTATAGAGCCTGTTAGAAATGGATTGACAGGTGTTTAAGTTTGGGTTGGCACTGCTTGTTCTTAGGGATTTGCCCACATTTGTGTATGTACACTGATAATGTGGACACCTAACAGGGCTGTATGTAAACAAATAATACCAAACCAAAAAAATTCCTTGCTGCGATAAACATATTTCTTTTTAAACTAATGAAGTTATGGAAGAAAATAAGTTGTTGCAATAGTATTTAAATTTTCCTGGCCACTTTTTTTTTGCTAGGAAAAATGCTTCAGGGACACCCAAAGATGAGATTGTATGTGCACGTTTTGAGGGCTTTCGTAGGAACTGCATAACCGAGGGAAAAACGTGTTGACGCTGTGTTTGCTTGTTGCCTTCCGCTTTCCTCCTACCCAGCAACCACTTCTTGAAATGCCTCTTCCTGCATGGTTTTATTTCCCTTCTAAGCGGTCTGTCATCCCCAGGCACCGGGGGGTGGGGTGTAGGTTGCTTTTGAGGAGCCGAGCTCCGAGATGTAGTTTGATGTAGTTCCACGTTCGTGTAGAGGCATCGGCGATGATGTCACCCGGGAGCGGGATTGGCTGGCTACCTGCCACTGCGGGGAGGACACGAGGGAGCGGGAGAGGGCATGACGTGATCCCTTTGTCTAGCTCATACACCCGCCGATGATGCCGAAGGTCGTTTGCCTGGCTGGGCAGTCAGCCTCCCAGCAGCGGTGGGAAGGGGACTGCACCAACCTGTTGAAAAGCAGAAAACAGTCCTGTTTTTCTCCTCTTTGGCTTAGCTGAGCTAGCTGGAAATAGCTCATCTATCTGGCTAGCGATACTTCTGTAGCTAGTTCTGCCATAGCTTTTTATTTAGCTATGTGTAGGTGTATAGATGTTTATACATGTATGAAACGTGAGGGCAGCCCTTGCATGTTTGGTATCTAAACGCAAGTGGAGTTACTCCTGCATTTTATGCATTAAATGGGTTGGTTTATGTGCAGTGTTACTGTGGGCGTGAGACCTCAGTGGTGAGGTGGTGAAAATACTGTTTTATGTTGCTGTGTTTGAATTGGGGTAATGACTTCAAACTGAGAGTAGGTTTAGATTCGATATTGGGAAGAAATCCTTTACTGTGGGGGTGGTGAGGCACAGGGACAAGTTGCCGAGACAACTTGTGGATGCCCCATCTCTGCAAGTGTTCAAGGTTGAGTTGGATGGGGCTTTGTGCAGCCTGGTCTAGTGGAAAGTGTGTCTGCCTGTGACAAAGGGGTTGGAACTAGATGATCTTTGAGATCACTTCCAACCCAAACAGTTCTTAGTGATTCTAAGATTGTGAATTCTATAGAGTTTATATTATTTTCGTCTTCATAACCTTGCTTACACCACTCCTGTGTGAAGAAGCCTTGTGTGTCAAGAGCAGCTTGTTTACGCAGAGGTGAATTAATGGGGAGTGGGATGTGGGAAGAGGTTCCTCAGCCCCGGGTAGGTAAAAGAAAGGGATGTTTGGGGAAGCCTTTGCCCAGCGCAGGGAAGGGGCAGCGGGGATTGCGGGGATTGGCTCATTCGTCCTGGGGCCAAGCTATTGCTGCTAGGAAATCCTGGGGAATGAGAGGTGTTTTCCCTTCCGTAGTTGTTTCGAAACCTGAGAACGGTGGCGTGGAAGTTGCACCACTTAGATTAGAGAGAAAGCAAAGGGTTAAACGCTGCCAAGTACGGCCGGCAGCGTTCCCTCCCAGCCGAGGCAGCAAGGACCGGCCGCAGAACCCCTTGGGTCGGTCGTTCTAACACTGTTCGGGAGTCCCAGGCCAGTGCTGGCGTTAGGAGGGAGGAATTTCCCTTGGGTAGGTCGGTATTAGCTGGCGGGAGCCGGGCGGCGTGTGCGGGCCGGCCCGGGCCGCGCCTGTGCCCGCGGCGGGCGGGGAGCCCCGGGCCGCCCCCCGCCCGCTG